>PVIY010006909.1:0-84880 GCA_004026745.1 Myrmecophaga tridactyla
TAAGTTTTACACTTGTCAGTGATCTATTTTGAGTTACTTTTTGTGTACAGTGACAGATAATGGTCAAGGTTTATTTTTTTCATATGAATATTCAGTTGAGACAGCCTGATTTGTTGAAAAGATTTTCCTTTTTCACTGAATTGCCTTGGTAACTTTGTCAAAAAAACAACTGACAGTATATGTCAGAGTGTATTTCTGTACCTATTCTATTCCATCAGTCTATATGTTTAATATTTTCATTGATACAAAATTACCTTGATCACTGAAGTTTGCATTGTAATAAAACTGAGTTTTGAATCTTTTCTGGACATCATTATCATTCCTTTTGTATTCTATACAAAATACAGTAGATTTAATCATGTTCTTTGCTTTCAGTTTGTTAAAGCTGCCAGAAGGCAATATACCAGAAATGGATTAGCTTTTATAAAGGGGATTTATTAAGTTACATGTTTACAGCTGTAAGACTATAAAAATGTCTAAGGCATCCAGATAAAGACAACTTCACTCAAGAAAGGCTGATGGCATCCAGAACAGCTCTATTGGCTGGGAATGCACGTGGCTGGTATCTGCTAGTCCTTTGGCTGGTATCTGCTAGTCCTTTGGTTTCTGATTTCAAACAGCTTCACGGATCTTGTGGGTCCTTCTGACATTTCCTTCTCCTCTGTGTCTCTGTTAGGTCTGAAGCAACTCCAAAATTTTTCCCCTTTTAAAGGATTCCAGTAAACTAATCAATATCCACCTTGAATGGGTGAAGTCACATCTCCATTTAATCAAAAGGCCATACCCACAATTGGGTGTGCCATTTCTCCACAGAATTAATGTCATCAAAAGGGCACACCCACAGCTGAGTGGGTCAATCTCCACAGAAACAATCTAATCAAAGGTTTCCACCCTAAACAATAGGTCTGGCCCCACAAGATTGCATGGAGATTGAGAGAACATGGCTTTTCTGGGGGTACATAACAGTTTCAAATGAACACACACCCCAACAAAAGACATGTTCTTAATATTAATTGGCATTCCTGTGGGTGTGAACTCATTTGTAAATAGGATGCTTTGAAGATACAGTATCACTTAAGGTGTGGACTTATTTGTGAATGGATCTTTAAAGAGCCTATTTAGGTTTGGCCAAACGGAATCAGGGCAGGCTTAAATCAGTGTAACTAGAGGCTTTGTGAAGTTAAGCCAGAAGGTGTAGAAGATACCGACTGTAGGAGAAAGTATGGTCATGCTTACACCTCGGTGTTGGACTTACAGCCCTCAAAATCATGAGCCAACAGATTCCTGTTGTTTAAGCCAACTCATTACTGGCTTAAAAATGCTTGTGTCATAGCACTATGACACAAATAGGTCCCAGTGTTCTCATCTGTTCTCTGTCAGACTCTACACCAGCATGCCATCCTGGGAGAATCCATAATCTCACATGAAATGTTAAAATTTTCCTTTCCAGTGTTCCATTCCCCTAGCGGCCTGCTATATAAGAGGGGTAAGATTAACTGGGATAATGACTAATAACGGCTTTCCCCTCATTTGATATATTTTTTCTTTTTAATATAGGACCTTCAAAAAGCAGTATCTTAACACAAAGATTTAGCTTTTATGATGTAAACTTCAGAAATCATAATAGGTTTTATAAAGTAAAGGGCTGTAATTTTCAGATCAGTGTACCATTTCCCTTAAATCAGTGCCCCTTACACTATGGTACTTATACCACTGGCTATGTGAGAGAGGCTTTTAGAGCATCTCTATATATTGTGCTTAAATTTTAACAGTTTTATGTTTTTTACTATGTTTTGAAAATGTAACAATCTGAAGTTTCACTGACACTTTTGCATAACATGGGTATAATTTATTTAAGAAAAAATAGACACTTTAAAGAAGAATATTGCTTTAGTAATAATGGTGCATGTGTAAACCTAAATAATGTAAATGTGATCTGCAAATTGCTAAATTTGAATAATACTGACTTAAATGAAACCAAGTGTCCATCCACTCATAAAGGTCAGCAAGGAAGACTGATGTTAAGACTGCTTACATCTTCCTGAAGGTGCACAGACGCTGTTGTCACCCCTCCTGCACCGCCTTTATCTGGTTAGTGCTCCCATCCCCAGCTGCTAAGGGCAGAGCTCACCACTGCCCCTCTTCCTGGTAATGTACCCCCTTCTCCCTCTCCCTCAGCCAGTCCTGCTTCGGGTTAGGGCAAATCACACTGCAGAACTCTTCATGGGATCAGGATGAATCTGGTCCCGATCATGCCTAGGACTTCTCATCCTGCTGTGCCCTGCATCTCACATTCCCTGCAGAGCTCACCTTTGAGTACTCTCCTATGCAACATTCTTATTTCAGACTCTACTTCTAGGAATCCATCCTAACACAGAGATTAAATGATTCCCCCATGGAATGGAGAGAAAATGCCATGATACCTTCCTTCCTGGATCTTTTTTTTTTCACATGGGCAGGCACCGAGAAACGAACCCGGGTCCTCTGGCATGGCAGGCAAGCGTTCTTGCCGCTGAGCCACCGTGGCCCGCCCTCCTGGATCTTTCTTAACCTGACTTACGTCATTTTTTTCCTTTCCCTATCTGGTCACATATGAGAGCCAATGGGTCCTTTAATGAGTTACCATCCATTATGATGCATATTAACTTTTCTTTTTGGTCTGTATCTAACATGTATTTCTTTCCCTTCATTTCATCTTCTAGCCCAGCTCTGATGGGATAAACACTCTTGTGTTTTTATGGCATAGATCAACCTGCTTACTCTTTTTTGCTTCCTTCCTGCCTCATGTACAGCACACTAATTTGGCATTCATGGAAATTCTTCCTGGATCATTAAATTATATGGAAAGAAAGTTTCCCCCATTCAGGGTGCTTTCAAAGTTAAAGGAGAGCTCTGTTAAATGCCTTCTTATCTTTGTAAATTCGAGACAGAAAGAGTTCTTTTTCACTCATTATTGCAATTATTTTTCTTCTGGTCCTTAAACATATCAGGAGGTTAAAAAAAAAAAGAAGCATTTTAGCTATCAAAACTTCCATAATATAAATATAATTTCAATTTCAAACCAAATTGACTGAAAAACCAATGGATAAGACAGCTTAGCGAAGTCTGTATCATACTCCAGCCCAAGCAATTTTTATTTCCATGAAAAGACTTATCTTCTATATCTTTTAATTTTTATTCCTATAATTCCAAGGTTGTTTGACCTGGAGAAATCTTTCATTGCCTTATAGTATCCTCTTAAATTTTTCAAAAAATGTATTGATGCATAACATGCATGCAGTAAAATGTACAAATCTCAGAAGTACTACTTAATGAAATTTTGCATATATCTACCCTTGTGTAATCATCACCCAGTCAAGATGTAGGATAGTTCCAGCAACCTGGAAACCTCCCTCCTCTTCCTTCTCAGCCAGTACCTCCCACAACATACCTGTTACTCTGGCTGCTGACACCACAGGTTAGTTTGTCTCTACTTCCAGATGGTATCATACATTTTTATGTCTGGTTTATTTTCCTGAGTATTGTGTCTTTGATAGGTAGTCAAACTTCTGACTGTACATGCTGTCTTCTCTTTTCCATTGCTGTTTAGGATTCCTTTGCATGAATATATCATTAGCAAGTCTTCCATTATTGGACTTTGAATTCTTTAAAACTGCAGGCAATAATAAACAGTACTATGATGAGCACTTTTTTTTACATTTTTTTGTAAAATATAACACATATACAAAGCAACAAAAGCAATAAGCAGTAATTTTCAAATAGTGAAAGAACAGATTCCAGATTTTATCATGGGCTACTATCCCACCATCTCAGATTTTTCCTTCTAGCTGTTCCTAAATACTGGCAGCTAGATGGAATATTAATAAAGAGATTCAGCAGTCATACTTGTTTGTTAAATTCTATTCATTCTGTTATACCTTCTCCTTCTCACCTGATCCATCTCAATCTTTAGAGATCCCTGGGCAACACCCATTCTGATTTTTTTCATGTTGAGAAGGGGTGTTGACACTAAAGGATAGGAAGATGTAATTAGCAGATAATATTGGAGAGGCTGGTTCTTCTGGGTTTCAGGATTTATCTGACTTAGGAACCCTCTGGGAATTATATGTTCCAGGAAAGCAAACAGAACATGAAACCTTTACAGAGTTCCAGTTCAATCTCTAGGTGTTCTCAAGAGCCAACAGGTGTGACGCTGATTGAGTTTTAGCAAACCATGGTAATCAGCATTCTCTAACCGAAGCTTGCATAAGAGTTGCTTCCGGAGTAGCCTCTGAACTCTACTTGCTCTATCTTGGCCACTGATGCCTTCTTTTATTAGGCATCTTTTAATGCCTCTTTTCCTCACCATGGTCTGTGTCATGGTCAGGTTCATGTGTCAACTTGGTCAAGTGATGGTACCTGTTTGTCTGGTTGGGCAGGTGCTGCCCTGTCTGTTGTGATAAGGACATTTCATAGAATTAAATCATGATCACGTCAGCTGCATCCACAACTGATTCCATTTGTAATCAGCCAAGAGGAGTGTCTTCTGCAATGAGTGATACTTAATCTAATCACTAGAAGCCTTTTAAGGAGGATTCAGAAGAGGCAGGCTCTCTTTCTGCTTTGGCTGGTGAGACTCTCCTGTGGAGTTCATTCAGACCCTCCATCGGAATCATCGCCTTCACAGCCTGCCTCGTGGATTTTGGACTCTGTGTTCCCACGGTTACATGAGACACTTTAGATTTTATATTTGCGAGTGTTTCCTGTTGATTCTGTTTCTCTAGAGAACCCTAGCTAATAAAGTCTAGAAGGCATAGTCAATCCCATGGTGCCAGACCAGACTCTTCCCTGAGAGCCATACTCCACACCCCCAGGGATACCTTCACCGCTGAATGTCATATCCCACCCAAGGGAGGAGGACAATGACTTTCCTTGCAGAGTTGGGCCTAAAGAGTGAGAGACCACATCTGGGCCACAGAACCTCCCTGGAAAGAACTCCCAGGTCTTGCCTTGGGCAGTCTTAGCTTCTCCCCCAGAGAAACAAGTTTTATAAGAGCAAGCCTCAAAATCAAGGGCCTGCCCCATTTTCCTGAGAGTACCTTATGGTGGAGAGGGTACCCAGGGCTTCCCAGATGGGAAAGTTCAATAGTTCCAGGTATTTTCCCCTTCAGACCTTCAAGGGACTCCACCAATACCTCCCAATTATCAGCCCACTGCAGTCTGAGATGAATCCCTGAATTACCAAGCTTCAAAGAACTCAAGGTCTCATTCCCACTCTGGACCCCAGGAGTCTGGGTCATTCAAGTGAGCTATCCAGACAAGTTGATTTACACTGGGTATTACAGAAAATTTAGGTTCTAGACATAATAAACCTTTCTACCTTTGGTTCCACGTAATAGGTGAAGTTCTAGAGTACATACACAATCATCTTTTACCCTGTATTCTGATTTGCCTTAGGCCCAGCCAATTTGGCTTGTTTTGTAACTCTAATTGAAACCTGATTTCCCCTTCAGTTGCTTTAACTGTTACTATACACAGCTATGCTAACCTTCAGGACTGTACATTCCATCTCTGGGACCCAAGTGTCACAGATTTACTCAAAGTCATAGGGAAATACCAGCTGATGCACTTATAGCTCAGCATCTCAGTATCCAGAAATACATTTACAACTTCAGACCAAGTGTGGCTGCTATAAGGGCTTGCAATCTATGCTCCAATTTTCTTATAACAATTTTCTGAAAGAGACCTTAGCATATTTGTTCTTGTGTTTCTGGGTTATTTGGCACAACATATTGTCCCCAAGTTTTATTCTGTTCATTGCATGCCTCTCAACATCCTTCCTTTTTGTAGCACCACCATATTGTATCATATAAATGTACTGCAGTTCTACATTCTGCTTCCAAGTCATTGTATACTCCAGCTCCTTCCATCTATTGGGCATCATGATAATGCCCAAAATAAACAAACCATGTTTTCCAGTATCCACACTTGGTTGTATAATCAACAACACTCTAAATTTTAGACAATTTTCACTGGTCTTTACCAGAGTCATAATAGTGGAATCATGCAGTATCTATCCTTTTGTGTTTGACTGATTTCACTCAGCATTATATCCTCAAGATTCATTCACATTGTCACATGCTTAGGTACCTCATTTCGTTTTACTGCTACATAATATTCCATTGTATGTATATACCACATTTTGCTTATTCACTCATCTGCTGATGGGCATTTGGATTGTTTCCATCTTTTAGCAATTATAAACAGTGCCACTATGAACATTAGTGTGAAAATGTCTGTTTGTGTCACTGCTTTCAGCTTTTCTGGGTAAATACAAAGTATTGGTATTGCCTGCATCATAGGGCAACTTAATATTTAGTTTTCTGAGGAATTATCAGTCTTCTTCAGTGGCTGCACCATTTTATATTCCCACCAATAAGTTTCCAATTTCTCCATGTCCTCTCCAAAATTTGTAGTTTTCTGTTTGTTTAATAGCAACCAATCTCATGGGTGTGAGGTGATATCTCATTGTAGTCTTGATTTGCATTTCCCTTATGGCTAATGAAAATGAGCATTCCTTCATGTGCTTTTTAGCCATCTGTATTTGCTCTTCAGAAGGTTGTCTATTCATAGCCTTTACTCATTTTATAATTGGGTTGTTTGTTCTTTTGTTGTTGAGCTGTATAATTTCTTTATGTACACAGGATATCAAGCCTTTATCTGATATGTGGTTCCTAAATATTTTCTTCCATTTAGTTGGCTACCTCTTCACCTTTTGACAAAATCCTTTAAGGCACAGAAGCTCTTGATCTTAAGGAGCTCCCATCTGTCTTTTTTCTTTCACTTTTGTATTTTAAGTGTAATGTTTAAAAAGCTACCTCCTATTACTAGATTTTAAAGATGTTTCCCTGCATTTTCTTCTAGAAGATTTCTGGTATTGGCTCTTACATTTAGGTCTTTAATTGATTTTCAATTAATTTTTGAATAAGGTGTAAGATAAGGGTCCTCTTTCATTCTTCTGGCTATTGATATCTAATTCTACCATGCCCGTTTATTGAAAAGACTATTCTGCCCCAGTTCAATGGATTTGGGAGACTTATCAAAGATATGGATTTGGTGGTCTATTTCTGCACTCTTAATTCAATTCCATTGGTCAATACTTGTATCTTTGTGCCAGTACTGTGCTGTTTTTACCACTGTGGCTTTATAGTAAGCTTTAAAGTCACAAAATGACAGTCCACCCACTTCACTCTTCTTTTTTAGTATATCTTTAGCTATTTGGTGCCTCTTTTCCTTCCAAATAAATTTGGTAACTAGTTTTTCCAAGTCTTCAAAGAAGGTTGTTGGGATTCTGATTGTTATTGTATTGAATCTGTAGATCAAGTTGAGTAGAACTGACATCTTAATGATATTCAGCCTTTCTGTCCATGAGCATGGAATGTCTTTCCATCCATTTAGGTCATTTTCAATTTCTTTGTAGTTTCTGTATACAAGTCCTTGACATCTTTAGTTAGGCTTATTTCTAGATATCTGATTCTTTTGGTCACTATTTTAAATGGTATTTTTTCCTTAATTGTCTCCTCAGATAGTCATTGTTTGCATATAAAACAATACTGATTTTTGAACATTAATCTTGCATCCTGCCACTATGCTGAATTTATTAGTTCAAGTAGCTCTGTCATAGATTTCTCAGGGTTTTCTAAGTACAGGATCATGTCATTTGTGAAGACTGAAAATTTTACTTCTTCCCTTCCAATTTGGGTGTCTTTTATTTCTTTCTTCTGTCTGATTGCTCCAGCTAAGACTTCTAGTACACTGTTGAATAATAGTGGTGATAATGGGCATCCTTGTCATGCTACTGATCTTAGGGGAATGTTTCAGTCTCTCTCTGATGAGTGTGATCCTGGCTACGTGTTTTTCATATATGCCCCTTATGATACTAGGAAAGTTTCCTTTGATTCCTGTCTTTTGAAGTGTAATTATCAGAAAACAACTTAATAAGAGACAAATAACCCAACTGAAAATTGGCCAATATACACATAAAAAATGCTCAACATCATTTGCCATCAGGGAAATGTACATCAAAACCTCAATGTGATACCACTTCACATATAACAGGATGATTATAATTAAAAAGAAAGATAATGGCAAAAATTAGCAAGGACATAGAGAAATTCAAGCACTCATACATTTGCTGGTGGCAATATAAAATGATGGTGACTTCAAATGGTTAAGGATACAATTACCATACGACCCCACATTTCAACACTAAGTATATACTCAAGAGAAATAAAAACAAATGTCTATGCAAAACTTGTTCATTAATGTTCATAGATGCATTATTCATAATAGCAAACAGTGGAAGCAACCATCCATGCCCATCAGCTGATGAATGGATAAACAAAAGTGTGTATATCCATACAAAGGAATATTATTCATCTGTAAAAAGGAAGGAAATTCTGATACATGCTACTACATATATGGATGTTGAAAACATTAAGTGATAGAAAATAGGCACAGAAGACCACATATTGTATAATTTCATTTCTATGCAATTTCTAGGATAGACACATATATGGAGATGGAAATAGATTAGTGGTTGCCCAGAGTAAATGGAGAGTCACTGCTATTAGTACAAGAAGTTGGGGAGTGATGAAAATGGTCTAAATTTTATTGTGGTAATGGTTGCACAAGTATGTGAATATACTAAAAGCCATTGAATTGTACACTTTAAATGGGTGAACTGTATGGTATGTGAAATATACTTCAATAAAGTTGTTGACTTTTTTTTGTATGCTGAATGGTGGGATCACGTTTCATTATTTTTCCATGTGAGTATCCTGTTATTGCAGCACCATTTGTTGAATTTTGTTTGTCTGTTTGTTTGTTTTTAATTTGTTTGTCATGCCCCTTTGTTTTTTGGGAAGTGCATGGACCGGGAATCAAAACCAGGTCTCCTGCATGGCAGGCGAGAATTCTACCACTGAACTATATCTGACCCCCCAAAAAGATTTTTAAAATCGTGTTTGCATTATATTTCTATTGGAAAAAATGACTTCACCTTTCTCAACTTTGTCTATGATCCTCTTGGCACTGATTTTGCATATGATGTGAAGTAGAAATAAGATTGTTTTTCATAAGGATATCCAATCGACAGGGAAAAATTAATGAAAACTGTTTTAATAAATGTGTATTCATTATGTATGAATACATGCTAATCTATTTTTGATCCTTTTATTTTGCTAACCTAGGGTTTTAAAAATATTTTTAAAATAAATCACATTATGATATATATATATCTTTATAGTTAAATGTTTGGTCAAACTCCGTGTTATAGATATTAGACGGGTAATTACTAAATCTGAGGTTAGTTTTTTCAAGTCTTTTGATATCTATAATCCAACTTTAAAGAAAAGAAATACCATTTACAGCTGATATGCAATTTTTGCAAGTCAATTTCAAAGATGCCACATTCGAATGAGCACCTCATCTTAAATGGATGCATATTGCTACAGAGGAAGGAAGGACATAATATTGAGACATATCTTGGTTTTGAATCAAATTGAATCCCAATCTTAACACATGTGAGTTTGGTAATTTCCACCAAGTTTCCTAAAGTTTCTGATGACTATTTTCTTAAGTGTAAAATGTGACTAGCCCTAGTGCCCTATATCATTATAAGTATAAGATGATATTACACATAACAACCCTTATACAAAATTTGGCATCTTTTAAAATCTCAAGAAACTGACACTATTGTTTATTACTATTATAAACTCTAGTCATTCTTCTGTTGTTGGAATTTTCAATTATTTCCAGTTTTTTACTGCTAGAAATAACAGTATGATACACCTCTATGTTCATAAATGTTTGTTTGCATTCTTTAGTTTTCTTACAGGCTTAAATTCCTGGAGTGGCAAAAGATTATAAACATTTTTAAAACCAAACATATATTGTCAAACTGTATTGTAGAAACTTGTTTCTTTTTACACTTCACCACTTGGAGAATAAGGAAATCTATCGCAGTAAACCTCTACAAACAGGATTTTTTAAAAGTGCGGATGATTTTATTACAATTTGAATTTCTTTTGTTACTAGAGGACTTGCACCATTTTGTTTTTAATTTTTTTAGTCGGTGATATTTTAAGTTTGGTGAATTGTTTGCTTTTGTCCTTTGTCCTTTTTATTAATTAGAGTGTTAGTTTTTGCATACACATTTTTGAGTCTTTCCCCACTGTGATTTGGTTTGTCTTAATTAAGTTAAATATTATTTTGCTGTAATTTGTACCATTACTTTTTAATAAGGTTTACTTTTGGTACAACACACAAGTAGTTCAAGTAACATATAGTGCAAGGCACTATAAAAAATCAGTCAATTCAGGGAAGTACAAAAAGATACGCAATCACCCTACGTCTTACCATTCAGAAAGAATCATTGTCAACATTTAAGGAATATTATTTCAGGCATGTCTGTATGCATATATCCATATATAAAGATGAATGATAGGTAAGTAAAGATAACTAATATTATAAAGATGGTATCACTGTAATGCTACATTAAAATAATATGCTTTTAATTGAAGTTTATTTACATTTAACCATATTGGAGGGGTGGTGGAACAATGAAATTATCTACAATTGAGAATGTTGATGGACTGCGGACTTTGGGCCATTTAAGGAAATTAAAGAATATTGAACACCAGATAAATGCTTCTTTGTCACATGCCATATACTGCCAAAGAGCCATTGAAATCAATATATTAGATTAGGAATACTTTAAGACATTAGCTCTTTTTCAACTTTATATTTTAAATTTAGACAGGCCTTGAAAGATAAGAAAACTAGTATATCTTTTCCAAACTTGCTGTTTAATAGTATCATGTTTACTATACAAAAAAGTTTTATGATCAAAATTATAGTTGTTTTGTTATCTTGGTTCTAAAATGTAATGAACTCAATGCTTACATGGAAAGTACTCCAAGATATAATGCTAAGTAAAAGAAAGCGAAATGGAGGATGATATGCACAGAGTGTCCCATTTAGAGAGATAATGTCTGGAAATATACACAGATGTCTTTTGTGGTTGGCAGCTTTGGGGAGTAAACTGAGTACCAGGATAGATGGTGGGAAACTCAGTTTTCATTGTATCTCATGCTATTCTATTTTAATTTTACTTAAAACAGAGATTTAAAGTATGGCTGAAGAGCTGATGGTTAGATATTTTACAATATTTTCAGTGAATTAAAAAAACATAGGATGAAGAGGCAGGCTTCTTGTTTAAGACCTGTACATTGACTTTTTGCTTTTGTTTCTGTGGTCATTGAATGGGCTTGTAAATGTCCTGACTTAATTTTATTAATTTTGTGAACATTTTATTTGTAAAACAAAAGCAGCAAATATGAAGGAAAGGTTTATATTGCACATTTACATATAGCCAAACAGTACAAAAGGGGATCTGTGATAAAAGCTACAAATTCTTCACCTCCCAGTTTCCTTCCCTTTGCAATGTGACTTTGTAGCTCCTCCCATCAAAAAAGTGAAGTTTATTTCACCCCTTGATGAATCTGAGGGGTCTTGTGTCTTGCTCTGACCAATAGAATGCAGCAGAAGGGATGGTGTGCCAGTTCTTAGTGTAAGCTGCGGACTTTGGGCCATTTACATGTTATCCAATGAATGGAGGTGTCTGAAGGATGCACTGACATAGATTGAGTAGACTGGTGAACAATGGTGTATACTTATGAATGAAGTGCTGCTGCAAAAAGGAACAATGTCATGAGGCATGATACGATGTGAATAAACATGTGGAACATTTGGTGAGACAAAATAAGCCAGAAACAAAAGAACAAGAATGGTATGGTCACCTTTAGAAAATGCTGATAAGAAAAATGGGGCCTAGATTGTAAGCTTTTAGAGTAGACACATTAAATCCAGAGTAGTGATTTTTATTTCTGGATTTTGAGAGGCTGTTTTATATATATAACCTGGTATTTAGAGATAAGAACAAAGCTGAACAGGTTGGAGTTAAAGTAAGGAAGACAGTGTCTATATTTTAGAACCATACATACTCTTTGAGTCCATTGGAAGAAAGGTTTATTTGGTCTGGTACTGAAGTTTTCTGTAGTGTATAATGTACTTCAACCTATCCGTATAGCTCATTTGAACTACTGAAACACAGGTAGCACAGAATAAGAAAAAGGTCCTTTAATCCTGTATAGATCTTGTAATGCCTGGATACATCCTAGAGTATATTAAGCAGATAATCAAAAAGTACTGGCAAAGTCCCCTGAGGTATGGGAGAAAGAATATGGAACTATTAAACCTTATCATCAGGGAAACCCCTGATACTGTGTCAAACTTTAGGGACACCCAAATCAATAGGCCATGCCCTTGATCATGAGACTTACTCTTCAGAAGTTTATGTAGGTAGTGGAGAAGCTTTGACTACCTATAGATATGCCTAAGAGTTACTTCTGGAGGACCTCTTTTGTTGCTCACATGTGACCTCAGTTTCTCTAAGCCCAACTCTGCAAGTGAAATCATCGCCTTCCCTCTACATGGGACATGACATCCAGGGGTGAAAGTCTCCCTGGTGACATGGGAGATGACTCCCAGGGATGAATCCAGACCTGGCACCATTGGATCGACAATTACATCCTGACCAAAAGGGGGGAAAGAAGTATAATTAATAAAGTATCAGTGGAAGAGAGAGTTCAAATAGAGTCAAGAGGTTACTCTGGAGGTTGCTGTTATGAAAGCTTCAAGTAGACCTTGTGACCTATCATAATCTGCCAACCCCCAACCAAGACCATTCCAGCCAATCCTAAAGAACACCTAGGGCAATATATAAGATTCCACAAGGGTTCCAGGCACTAGCGTAACTTGTCAGAAACCTACAACCTCCAGATGGGTCCTTGGTCCAGATAACTCCTGAAACCTAGCCCATACTCTCCAGAACATCAGATAGTTCCATCTCCTACCCCACGTTAGTGACAGACATTTCCAATATTTAGAATTGCCATAGCCCAAACACTTCTAAAGAGAGGGATGGAAAGATCAAAGGTGATGGTGGAGTTATACAGAGAAGATAGGATTTAACAAATGAATATGAATACTGAATCATTAAATTCAGTCTCCAGTATTTTAGAGTAACTAGAAGTAAAAACCTAAAATTCTGAAATTGTAATCCATGTCAAAACTCTGAAATATGTTCTACAACTAATTGTGGTGCTGTGCTTTGAAATTTATCACTTTTTTTGTATATATGTTATTTTTCACAAAAAAAGAGTCGATTGTGATGATAAAAAAAAATTTAAGCTCCCTAGCCTCCTATATTCTGGAGCAGCTAGAAGGAAAAATATGAGAGGATTGTATGGTAGCCCATACCAAACTCTAGGATCTGTCCTGTAACTACTTTTGAAGAGTGCATTGAAAATGATTGCTTTTTTATTTCTTTGCTTTGTATATATGTTATAAATATATTGTATTTACTGTACAATAATAAATTAAAAATAATTTTTAAAAAATGCTTACTAATACAACACCAAAGGCATGCCTATTTTTATCCAATGTTTTTTCTTAATTTAGTGGTCAATTCACCCAACGTAAAATAGGCACCTATAATATGTCAAGCATTGATTAAGGTCTTAGGGTATCATCCTTCCCTTCAAAGAGCTGGTAATCCAGTTGATATCTCATAGCATCATGGCCAAGGATAAAGAGTTTGGATTCAGATTGCATAGGCTCGGGTTTGCCTCTGTTGTGTACTTTGGGAAAGTTTGCTAAACTTTGAGTGCCTCAGATCTTTCATCAGTAAAATGGAAATAGGAATAGCACTTATATTGCTGGATTGTTTTGAGGATTAGATGGGTCGATATTGACAGAACACTTAAGACAGTGAATGGTAATTAAATTTAAAATGTTAATTTCTAAAATTGGAAAACTTTCTTTTTCTGGGTGAACCAGAAGCTGATTTCAAACCTAGAGGGAGGAACTACTCACTACTGCTCAGAAGGGGTCTATGGATAGATAATTACTGTTAAGTGTTTCTGAGAGGCTCTTTCCCTATGGTGCACCCATTCCCTAACTGCTTTGAGAGTTGACACCTGCATCCCATTGTAGCCCTCCTTCTGCTGAGAATTGCCCTGGGTCATAGGAGGTGCTTCACTGGGAGATGCCTGGGAGATGGTGCCCTCCTGGGAGCAGCCTGCTGCCGACTGCAAAGAGGGTAAATGAGGCCTTTGCCTTAAAGTAGGACCTCCTCCCTGGTGCCATTCATGCTCCAGAGCCCTCCATGGGATCAGGCTGGATTTAAAGTTCAGCGGAACCTACATTGTTGCTTAGCTCCTTCCCCTGCCCTATTTTACTTTCTGCTTCCCACTTCTTCTAAGAGCATTCCCTGAATGAATTGCATGCATTTGAAATCCTCAATTCAGGCTCTGCTTCTAGGGAACCCAACCTAAGATGAGTATGGAATGTTATTTTCTGACCTTGCATCAGCAGCCTGTCAGGGAAGTTCAGAATGATTTACTAAACCAAATTCAAACAATGACAAGATAATAATATACTAATTACAGCAGCTACCTGGAGAGGAGATGCTCTTTGCAAGACCACTTGAGAGAATAATGGAGTGCAACATAAATGCAACTGCACTGTCTTCCCATCTGCCTGTCTGAGCATTAGACTCTGTTGCACAAAGTTCCTGTCCTCTCAAATCAAACCAGCAGGAAGGCTGGGCCTGTGATGACTCTCCATGGACTCTTGCCTTGGTTGAAATGGGCAGCCCAATTCTTGATGGGGGACAGTGAACTTATGACTGACAGTTTTGCCCCTGCAGAGTATTCAGGCAGGGTCTTTCCCCTGTCAAAACTTGAATGACGACAGGGTACTTGATCTTATTAGTTTCCCTGATGCTAGTTGGTTTCTCATTTATCAACCATTTATAATTCACAAGTTCTGCAATGCAGACACTTCAAAAGATCACTCATTATCAGCTATCAGGCAAGCTGCAGCTTTTGATGGGGGTGGGGGCGGGTCTCTAGGGCTGTACTTCTCACTCTAGTGAGCGTAGAAGTCACCAGGAAATCTTATTAAAGTACAAATTTCTGGGCCCCACCCACTTCAGAGCTGAAATGCAAACCTGCTCCAGGGTACAGAGAGGACCCACACAGGCATAGCTCAGTCATTCCAGTGCCCACAAAAATGATCAGATAATACCACTGAGGGCTGGAACAATGAAAATCCCCTTTTGAACTTTTTTTTTTAGCTTTTGATTATAATGAACTAATTTAACTAAAGTGTGTGCTTGAGTAGATCTGGAATAGATCCCCAGAATGTGCATTTACAACAAGCTCCCATGAGAGGCCACGTTTGAGAGGTGTGTTAGCTTCCTTGGGTTACTCTAATAAATGATCACACATTCGTGGGTTTAAACAACAGAAATTTATTCGTGCACAGTTCTGGTGATCAGAAGTGAATGTGGCAGCAGGACTGCACTCCCTCAGAAGACTCTTGGGGAGAACCCATCCTTCCTCTTTCAGCCTTTCATGGCATCAGGTGTAGCTCAGCTTGTGTGAGCGTAACCCCAGTCTCTGCCTCTGTTTTCACACAGCTTTCCTCCCCGTATCCCTGTTTCCCTTGCCCCTCCACCTCTCTGTTATTGGATTTCAGGGCCCACCCTAACCCAGAATAATTTCATCTGAAGATCCTGAACTTAATTACTTCTGCAAAGACCCTTTATCCAAAAAAGGTCATTTTCAAAGGTTCCTGGCAAACTATCCTTTGGGGGGTAACAATTCAACCCACTACAAGTAGCAAGATTCAAAGGAAATCTCTTTTTTGCAAGTCTGGGTTTCTGCTTTCCCTCTGATCTCCTTTCTTGTGGAGTTTTCCTTCATGTAAGTGAGCTCTCTGAGACTGATACATACAAAAAATAGGAAAGGGGCAATTTATTCATTTGTTAATTGACTACTATGAACCAGACACTGTGCTAGTGTATCAATGTATAAAGCAGTTGAAGGCCTGTTCACAGAGATTTGGCATTCTAGTAGAGGAGATGGAAAATAAAAAAGGTGAACAGGAAGTATGTTAAGTGGCAATACAGGCTATGTGGGAAAATAAAACAGAGAAGGGAATGGAGAGTGAAGGGGTAGGGATTCTACTTTAGATAGACTGGTTAAGGAAGTCATCTCTGTTAAGTGGCATTTGAGCAGAAACTTATGTGACCTGAAAGGAATGCCACGTGGATCTCTGGGGAACAACATTTTAGTCACAAAAACCATGAGCAAGGGCCCTGAGACAGGGGAGTGTTCAATAAAAAGCCAGGAGACCAGCTGAACTGGACTCGAATAACTGATGGAAAAAGTGGTAGAAGTTGATATCAGAAAGGGATCAGGTGGCCAGATTCATAGGACCTTAAAATTTTACTTGGAGTATGTTGGGAAACCAGTGAAAGTTGTGGGATAGAGTAGAACATATGACTTTGAAAAGGATCACTCTGCCTTTTATGAACAGACTATAAGGGAATAAGGGGAGGGCTGAACAAAGGAGGAACAATTACAGTTTTATTGCTGTTGATGTTGGTACATATTCAGGTCATAGCAGTGAAAGGCAGAGATGATGAGAGTCTAGATAAACCCTGCCAATAAGAAGAGTAGGGTTTTTTTTATGAATTAGATGCGAGAGGTAAGAGAAAGTCAAGGATAACGCTAAAAATTTTGACTTAAGCACCTGGGAGAATGGACTCACCATTTACCATGTAGAAGACTACAGGAGAAACAGATGGGAGGAAAATCAAGAATTTAATTTTGGTGACGTTTGGTTTGAGATGCTTTTTTAGTTCCAAGTGAAGACACTGAACAAGAAACTGGAAAAAATAAGTCTAAATCGGGGGTGCAGAAAGTTAGGCTTGGGGATATAATTTTGAGAATCATCAAAAAACAAAGGGCCAGGATGAGCTCAAATGAGGAGTGAGTATTAATGGAAAGATGTCCCCGAATGAGCTCTGGAAGACTCCTACATTTAGTCGTAGGAGACATAAGGCAATTAAAGCAAAGAAGACTGAGAAGGGACAGCCAGAGGGTTTTGGGGAGAACAACTGACAATGATATCTCATAAATGAAGTTAAGTGATGAGGAATTGGTGGAAAAGGTGTAGCAAAGTGACGTGACATGATTACAATGTCTTTAGACAAAAATCAACAATCCAGAGCTCTCCACCAAAATTATGTTTTCTCTATTTTTAGGAAAATGAATCCAAAAAAGGAATCAGTAGGAATAAAGAGATATGAAGGATTTTGTGCAAAGCAAACAAATGAAAACAAGAATACAACTCTGTGCCTTACCTGACATATACTTGCAGCCTAAATCCTGCATATCTTGTATTTATCGTCACTGTATTATGCAATAATTGGCATTCAGAAGGATGATTCTGGGCCATCATGTGTACATAAATGATCAAAGATTTAATTATTTGCCCAAAATAGAGTCATGCATTTTAGAAAAGATGTTAAATAATAAATGTTGATGTTTTAAGAAGGCGTTCAAGCCATTCTAATCACTATAATGTGATAGATTGAATGAGTAGACATGAGTGAATAGACTAGATGCTTCCAGAATTCTTTGTCTCTCAATTCTTTCCATCCATTTTCTAATGTCAATTTTTTTTATCACTCCAAAGTTGAATGAAGAAAGGAGGCTTTTGAGTTCAGTAATTCATATCAAAACAGAGAGACATTTTTTTCTATCATATGTATTTGCTTTATGTTCTTTGTTTAGTGATAGTATGAGACAGAAACCAGAGAGTCATATATCACAGATGGTGCAAGTACCTTAGGATATGTTCTGGACAATGCAAGAGTTCATAAAAGTAGACTGTTAAAGCAGCCAATATTTATAGTTATTTATTGGAATAGTGCTACTTGACTGAAGCTCTGGCTACCCATAGCACTATATCTCTTCTCCTCTCTCCTCTAGGAAAAAAACTATTTTTATTTCTCTGGCTCCTCTATCCTCTCATTGCTCTGTCCTCTTATTGGAGGAACCCTATTGCCCAAGCCAGTGCCAGCTAGATTTGAGTTTTCAGACCACAGCTTTAAATGAAGTCCACTCACATCCTCACATATTCCTGTTACCACCTGGCACCTTCTACCCACTTCCACAGTCCTTGGGTCCATTTTCCACCTAGTCTCACTCCATCCACAATGATGCCATCTTGGCTTCAACTCTCCTTTTTTTTTTTTGTAATGCAAAAGGGAAAATATAAACATCCCGACCCCTAACACCAGAGAGTGTTAAACCTCTCAATCCTTCATCTCAGGTGACCAAGTCATCCTCACTTCACTCCAGATGACTTCCACAAGTTTACAACCTCCTCTGGCTTATTTTAGGGTAAACACATGGCAGAAATCGCCTAAGAGGGAATGTAATTCAGCAAGAAACTGAGATTGGAAAGGTAAGAATGGAGGGCAAGGGGGAAGGAAATTGTCCAATTTTCTTGGTTTCTTTGAGATGGAATATTGAGGAAAGGGTAATCATGGTCACTTTTTTTCTTTTTTTTTGTCTTTGGATGTGAAGACATAAACCAATTCTGTCATAAAGATCTACAGGACAGCCTTCCCTATCTGTCCTAACTGTGTTCTTTCTTGTAACTGGAAGACAAAAGAAGGCAAAGGCAAAGTGAGGATTCAGAGAGACAAGATACTTATCTTCATTAAACATTCTGAGTGAGAAACATGGGCTTAAAGATAAAAATATGCTATGAATGCTAATACAAAGAAAATGTAAGAGCAGCAGCATCAAGTTACTATTTACATGCTTTATCTCACGCTCAGTCAGCACTTTCCTGGAATCCATCTGTCCTTGGTGTTTACAGAAGGATAATTAGTTTCTTAAACATTTTTGAAGGTATCAGAACAATGAAACACAAAAACTGAGTCCAGGTGGATGGACATAGAGTCTTTCAACACAGGGCATGCAGCGCAATGCATTTCTTCACAGGACGTGCATTTGTCAGCAATAGACTGTCATTTGTTCAGTGCCTGGTATTTTATTTTTTTTGCTTCCTACCACATCTCCCTGCCCTTCTTCTTCTTTGTGTATATTTCTCTACTATCAATTTTCTTTGGTGCACCCTCATATCCCCCTTTGTCTCTCTTACACTGAAGGGCATGCTTTGGCAAAAATGAGAATGACTTAAAAGAGGAAAGTAAGTTCCCAGGCATGGTGGGGCAAAAAGGTGGTATAATGTGGGAACTGAGATTTGGTGACTTGCTAGTCACTAGAGCTTGTAGGAAGCTGTTGAGCTTTGATCGTGGGCTTTCCAGGAAGGGTACAGGGTGCAAATCTCAACCTCAGATTCAACCACACAATTGATATCCACTGAAGTGCCGCCTCCACTGGATTTCCCAATAGTCTCCTTCACTTTCAGGAACCCACCTTACTCTTTCCACCCTTGACTTAACATTTTTTCTCTTTCCAATTTTCCCCATTCCTGCTAATTCTCTTTTTTTCATTTGTGAAGTAAAAAGAACAATGCCAACCTCTCAGGATGCTTAGGAGGCACAAATGAATAATTACATGAAAATCCTTTGTAAACTGCAAAATATGCCTTGGTTGGTGGATGTTTTTATTAGTAGTATTATTAGATGGTAAAGAAGTGTATGCATCAGGTTCAGAAGTCATTTAGAAAGGGAAGGTGGAATTGAATCCAGGAAGTTTGTACATAATAGTAGCAATGACTTGAAAAGGAAGCATAGACAGCTGAACACATTGTGGGGGATTATATGTGGCGGAAACTCCCAAAACAGGACACCCCAAGAGCCTCTTTTCACAGGAAGCCACCAATCCTGTAACAATACCTTTCCTCTGCAAAACAGCCCCTTTCATAGCTAGCATCTGTGTCTATATTTTCAACAAGGGAAGTGGAAATTTGGCAGTTATTTGTTTACTTGCCTCAATGTCGCCAGCCAACTGAATTAGTCCAAATACAAAAATAGCAAGGGTTGAATTATCTAATTCAGTTCTCTAAACAGAACAGGTAAACTATTCAAATGGAAGCTAAATATTTTGCTGGACCCTCAGGCTGAGCTAGGGCAAGCATGGATGTTTGAATTATCTGCCTTCCCGATTATCTGTTTTACAATGGCCTTTGAGATGGCTAAACTTTACTGATTCAGCCTTGTTAAAATTGGCCCTGCCAAATGCTTTGGCCAAAACTGCAGACTCCTAACTGTTCAGACAGTGGAACTGGGCTTTTATTTTAACTTCCACTTTAAGATTTATTTCTCATCGTATATTTCAAATCATAGATTTGTTTTATACTCTGTGTGCTGGCAAACTGCTTCCTGCTTTGTAGATTGCCATATGGGGTCCTTTGAAGGTCCTTTTGAAAAAGATGTCTCCAAACTTATTTCACAAATTGGAAAATGAAGGCTCAGGGATTTGGCTGAAGGTTAGTTGTCCGGTAAATGGCAGAGCTCGAGTTCTAACACATATCTTTTGACTCCAAAAAACAGAATTCCTTTTACTTTACCTAATGGCTATCATTACTGTTAGTCACAGCAACTGCTACCTCTCTGTAGAAGACCTACTGACCCTCCACACCTCATGGTTCTGTGACTGTCTGGACCCCACAGGTATCCTTATACATTCTACCTCCACTTTGATCTTTTAATCATAATATACTTTTCTACTTTTCTGATATTCCACTACCCACCATCCTTGCTCCTTACTTTTTACTTGCACTTTTTAGGATTGACTTGGTGCAAGCACCGTCCCACACACTGTAGGTAAATTTGTGTGTACAAGTCTTGTGTTCTCAACTGACTGTTCAGTTCTTGTAAGAAGAGGATGTCTTATATATTATCTATCACCCCATCAATCAGCATAATATAATACACAGAATTTCTAATTGAAGTATATTTTTAAGGGCAAAATAACAGAATTGATAAATAAGAGAGGGAAAAAACACTTTCAAATCAAATGTGGCAACAGGTGCTGGTTGGCATGGGGTGTGTTTCCATGCATAGCCTTCTACTGCATACCTCTGATTGACTGTGATGGAAGAAGTTTTATTTTCCATTATTTTAAATGCATTCCTTCTATTTCTCACCACTTCTTGTGGTGGAGCTGCTAATTATCCCTATTGATCTTTCCAAAAGAAAGCATGTGCAACAATCCCCCCTTGGGAAAGTATGAATGTTTTACCTTATTTCCACAAGGAGACGTGAATGATTATTGTAATTACTCTTCAGGAACCAGCAGAAATTGGGTTGGGACTGTGTCTACATAGATCCAGGCAAGGTCGAAATTTTCACAATCTTATTTGCATAGTCTCTCTGGACAACTTTCTTGGGGCTGGTTTATCTGTATCAATCACTATTCATCCATTTCTTCATTCAGTGTACAAATATTTATTGAGTATTTACTTACTACATGCCAGGCACTGAGCCAACTGCAGGGATGTGGCAGTGAAGAGACAGAGCTCCCATTTCATGGCGATGACAGAGCAGGGATGTGACCTTCACAGAGAACCTAGTGACCTACCCAGCTCCTAATGCCTGCTGTGAGCAGAGCAGCCAGGGGATCAGGTAGAGGTAGAGGTTTTTAGCAAAATTCTGTCTTCAGAGCTGCTGTCCATAGTCATCATCACAATAATAAAGTTTTATTTCCCCACGTGGGCTATTTGCCATTAATGTATAGGTGTTGTGGCTTCAAAGAAAGCATGCTATCTCTGAGTTACAAGTCTTTAGCTGGTCTTGGTGTGTGGTGTGTGTATATGTGTCCATGATGTGGCTGTGTGTGTGTCTGTGTGTGTGTGTGTGTGTGTGCGCGTGTTGGAAGAAGAAGGCATGTTTAAACTACAAATAACAGCTGGTTAGGGGAAGAGTTGGAATTAAGCCCCTCTGGTTCTATTCTCTTTCTGGATACTGTACCAGGTCAGACCCCAATCATCTATTTAATTACAATTTGCACTTTACTATAGCTTTTTAGGAGCTACAGTGTTCCATTATAAATACAAAAGACTATATAAATACTTACCATTCATAGCATGTCTATTATATTTAATGCCTAAGATGTGTCTTCTACTTTTAAAACATGATGCCACTTTATAGATTTTCTGTCACCAGTGGTTGCTAGGTTTCTAGGTCAGCCCTGATGCCCTTGCCAACCTTTAAAAAACAGAATAAAACTAATTCAGTTATCTGCCATTTGATCAGCCACTTTCCAATTTATAAGACCCATAATATTTCTTTTCTTTCTTCAGCCTCCATTCTCTCCTGACTTCATGGGCAGGAGGCATTAAGAAAATAAGGAAACAAAATTTATATTACTTGAGCATTGCTATTTTGTAGATATTGTGCTGGCTACGTATTCACATTTACTTCCAATCCCCACCAAACCTCTGTGGGGTAAATATCATGGACAGTCCTGAATTCTACTTGTGGAAACTGAGGCCCAGAGACTCCAAATTATGTCCTCGGAGCTTGTCTGACTGCCATATGTATCCTTCCTTAACCCAGCCCATCTCCGTTCCCTAAATGCCTCAGTGTGTTTAACAACCGGCCAGAGCTGGATCTAAAATGGGACTGTGAGTAGGTGAGGATATGATTGAATTTCAAGCCAGACCTGAAAGATTTCCAGATTATACACAGCTTTAATTTAGCTGTGTCTCTTCTCTCTTCTAACAGCGTGCACGACTAACCTTGTAAACCAGAATGAAATTATATTGGGTGAGATCAAGTAGGCCTATAAATTGATTCCTTTGTGCCCTGTGCAGAACACATTTAATCACTTTCATGATTTAGTATTCTGACATATCTCTTCTCTCCTACTCCTGGGAGTTGTCTCGGACAGCTGTTCAGAAGTCCTGAGGGAATAAGTATCTCGGGCCATATTGGTTCACGGCTCCGCAAATAACAGACACCTAAGAAATGCCAACTGACCCGCAGGGCTTGGGTGATGGTGTGAAGAGCATTCTGTCCAAACAACAGAGTACCATTGAGACAAGAACCTTCCAGAATACAGTGAAGATGAAAACCACAGATTCCAGAACCTCTCAGGCAATGTTACTCCAGATGTCATCCAAAGACCAACAGCATCAGCATTACTGGGGGCTTGTTATAGAAGATTCTCAAGGTCCACCTGAGACCCACCATGTCACAATCTCTTTGAGGAGGACACAGAAATCTCTTTTACAGAGCCAGTTGGTTGATTCTTATGCAATTTGAGAACACTGCTCTAAATTGTCAACAACCAATGAAACAGGGAACCTAACACTAGCCTGATGGGGATACTGAAAAGCCATGGTCCCTGCCACCATATACCCTCCACACTAGCAACTTTGTTTGCCTGGTGGTTCAGCTTGGCTTGTATGTGAAGTGCTTAGCATAATGTTTGGCACAAATAAGTGCTCAAGAAGGTCTAAAGATAGTAGTGACGATACAGTTAGTTGCAATAGTGTTGGTGAGGTGGTAGTTGTTGTTTGTGTGGTAACTGAAACAGATGGCAATTTCTAATGTGTAAAACCATTCGTTTTTCACGATGAGAAATCAAACAGTGAGAGATAAGTCTTCCTGTATTCATGCTTCTCTCTCACTTCTTCCCCAAAGGCTACTTTAAAAACAGATTGTCAAGGAGTTGTTAAGGGTGACCCCTTAAGTAGCCAGGGGAAAATCAGTTTGTGAATAGCATGAATGTGTGGTGCTATTTCTAGAGTCCAGTTCTGAGGCTGAAGACAGGAGGGTCATCATGAAAGAAGGAAGAAAGGAAAAAAGTGGAGATGTATTAAGTGCACACACTAAGTCAAACGCTGACTACTTCAAGTTGTCATGGTTCTTATCGTTGGAGTTTATGGTAAGGAAGCTATCTCCAGATTCCTACAGAAGGAAATAAAGGCACCTGCTAATGAAGCCATTTGCTCAAGTTCCCACAGGTAGTAAGTACTAGGGGTAATATTTGGCCCAGGTCTGTGTGCCCAAAGCTGCATGCTTTTTACCATCATCTGTTCTCCTCCCTCCTCTCCCTTGCTGCCAACACCCCTGAGACCATCTTAGATCAGTAATGGGCTACATGAACAATAGCACCCGAAACCAAAAGTTAAGAGGACATCATAGTTGGAAATTGATCTACTATAGTCATAGCAAGAAAGAAAAGCAAAAGGAAAAGGCAAGGAAACGGAAGGTCCTAGTCGTAGACTACAAGTGGGAAATGAGGTTTCTATGGCCATCCACCCGGGCCCACCTCTGGGCATTGTCTGTATCCAAGAATAGGGAAAATGCAATTACATCACAGCTCTAGTACCGAGAGCATCACCTCGCTGCCAAATAGGGAGGAGAGCAAAGTGTCGCCATGCAGACCCACTTCTGCAAGGTCCAGTGCAAAGTCGCGAACACTCTTCCGAGGGTTCAAAGAATTGTGGTGCTGCGTGGCCATCTTATGTGAAGCAGCAAGCCAAGGCCATCACTGGGAATCAATTCCTAGTGTGGCTCCCACAGAGCAGAGCCTGTCTCCGACAGAATCTATTGTTCAAAATCAGCTTAACAAAATGGCTCTGAAAGTGGCCGATGCATCCTGATTGCCTACTGTCGCAAGGAACTTGCAAAAAGCTGAGACAATGAGCTTTTGCACTCCCACTTGGTTTGATCTAGAAATGAGAGAAAAACATTAAACTGTGGGGATTGAGGTCACTGTGCCCACTCATTTTGCACCAAGGACTCATGTGTTCAACTTTCTTCCTCAGCGGATATGAGTGAGATGCCCATGACACAGCTCCTTTGTAACACTCAGAAACAATATATTTCCAACCACCTTCAATTTGCAGAGTTGCAATGAATTCAGGATTACTGTGCCCTTTATTTTGACCTTGACCTAAACAAGGCGATGTAGAAACTAGAGAAAATTGAAAGGAGAAAAAATGGGTCAGATTTCTGCCATCTGGAATAGATGAACAAATGCCTTTCCCAACACTACTGAAAAAATGTTATCAAACTTTCTCGAAAGAATTTCAAGTTTCACTTTAACTAAAAGTTGTATGATGCATCCAAATTCAAAACTGTTTTCTTTCTTCCAGGCACAGGAGAGCCGCAGAAACTTTGGATGACATAAATGTACTATAGTCATTTGTTTCCCTGTTTTCATCATCTGGCAGATACAAGTTAGAAATTACTAAAGCAATCCTTTCTGATTTAAACCATAATCACAATGTAAACATAGAGTAGGAGGTAAAATGTAAACTGTCTCTTCAACCTGAAGGCATAAATGTACCAATAAGTTGTCATCTCTGAGGACTTAATTTTCCTAATAATTGGTACTAGAGTTTAGTGTTCCTTAACAATATGCCCGTTAAATAATATTTATGTCAGATATCCATGCCATAATGCATTTTACAAACCAGCTGAATTTCAATTTTCTAAGCCTGATTTTCTATTCCTAGTTGCTAACCGCCCCCTTCATTTTTGTAATATTAATTAGATTAATTAATATTCAATATATTTTAAGAGTGACATGCAATCTAAAACTATGCTGCTTATGAAGAATTACTTTCTGCTTGTCAAAAATCATGATACGGGTTCTCTTTCAGGGCTCAATCATTTTTCAATAAGAAACCTTTAATTAATCACTGGTATCATTATTGACAACACTAGCAGAACCCAATTTCAGGTTCTTTTCCTTTGTCTTTTCTTAATTCTGAAAATGCTATGAAAGCTATATAAGCTGTTCTGAAATATGAAGTTATCCTCCCAGCAGAGGAGAGAAGGCCTGGATGTTTTGCAAATCATATGTGGTGTCACTTTTACTGTGACTTGGTACCCATCCTCCCTGGACAAACGAGACAATACACTCTCACACGCCAGAGGTAAAATACCACACAGATGACCCTTTATCCAAGTTAGATCTAACGCAGGCTTGTTGGGGCGAGAAGAAGGTGGGGAATACGCAACTAGCAAAATGTTTTCCAGCCTGTGCCATCCCTAATTATACAAAACATCTTTTTTTATTAGATTTTTTTTTCCTACCAATCAAACATAGAGATACAACCATGTAGACAAATGGCCCTGGCTTGTCGCTGCCCATAAATGTGACTCTGAGTAGCTCAAAATCCTTGCCACTGGCTACTCAAGCAACTGACAACTCAGTGTCTCCTTCAACAAAGTGCTAAGCTAAGGAAGAGTGCAGAGTGGTTGAAGTACTCTTTTTACTTTGAAAAGAAATTAACACATGCTAACAATGAACAGCACTTCATCTGTTCTTGACGAGACTTTATAGCAGATCAAAAATGTGCATTTCCCCTATGCCTCCCGCCACACACACACACCAAAATTAGAGGCTGCAGGGTTGGGATGTGTAAGTAAATATGTTCATCTATATTGAAGTGGGTCCACATTCAAACAGCACACACCACGCTAAAGGAAACTTGCAAAATAATTTAGAACAAGTCAAAGAAGGAAACCTCTTAGAGAAAGGTTGTAACAGACCATCTCTCCCATTTCAAGATCTTTGTTAGTTTTCACCTCTGTGTCAATGATTTCACTCTGAAATGAAATGCCCAAGTGACATTCATCTCAATTAAATTTATTTCTACCTGAATTGAGTGCAGCTTTGGTCAAAGGTTGCAGCAGGTGGAGTAGTAATAATATACTATTAACAATAACTACAACAATAAACTGATATTATTGGGAGTCTTGTATGTCAGATGCCACAATGAGCAGGTTGTGATATTATTTAATGTAACACACAACAACCTTGAAAAGTACGTGAGCAAGGTTATTCCCATTTTAGAGATGAGGAAACTGTGTTTGGACACACAGCTATTTAGAAAGAAGAAATCATCTTTGCTCATGTCTTTGTCATCATGGTTTTGCTATAGTGCTCCAAAGCCTAAGTGTATTCCAGACTTGATTTCACAAAGAAAATTCAGGAGCTCCTCCTGTAGGTATTTGTTATTCATTTTTATGCATAATTAAGAAATTATATGCTGCTGACAACGCGGGGAATGTAATGCCTAACCTCTCACATTCTTCCTTGATTGCCATGCAAAGGTTTTGAAAAGAGATATTTTAGAATAATTACCCATCGGTAATCATCTCTACACAACACAAATCACATTTGATTCCCCATTAAGACAGACCAAGAGAATGAGAGGTTCTCACTCCGGAATGCTTTCTGCTGCAATCAGGTTAATTCTATGTTTCCATTCCATTGGTCTTTTGAATTTAAACATGGAAACAAGGAACAAATTCTATATAGGAGATCATAATATTCCCCAAACAGGGGTCTTGATCCACTGGTGAAAAAGTGCTTAACTTTTAGCTTTCCAAGTGGAGGAACATCCTATTCGGAGCCACCTCTCAGGAAGAATTCATTCGGCCAAAAGAAGTGGGCACTTCATTCCTGCAGGACAGTTACTTAACCTGATTCACTCTAAAGCTCAGACCTTCACAAACCCAGCCTGTCATATAAAACAATTCATACAGAAGAATAAAGAAACAAATGTCAGGCCACCAGAGTTCACCTGTATCATTTTGTAATCCTGCCAGCAACCCACCAATCCATGCTGATATATCATTTTGGATTTATAAATATAGTAACTTTTTAAGATGATCAATACATCAAGGCTTCATGTATGACACTTGCCAAGATCTAGCCCTGTCTTTTCCTTTTCTCGAGTAATACTACAGCCTTATAATGCATCATAATCTTAATCTGGGAGATCTATGTGTTCTCGCCTGTAATCAATAGACCTATCAACCACAGTTCTATCCAACATCTGTCCCCCTCCTTGTCCGAATCTGGTTTCCATTCCTCTTTTGATATTACCAGGAGAGAGCATCCAGCCTGCTGAGAGGGGAACACATCTCTCCATCTCTTATATTAGCAGAATATCTGCTCCCCAAGCCTATGGACAAGGGGTTCTTTATCTTATCCTTCAGTCTCACTTTGGGCACTCTTTCTCCAAATCTGCAGTGCCCTTCCCTTCCCTGTGTTCACAAGGAAGTGCCATGTGCATTGTTGTAGGAACTTGTCAGGTCACTGCTTCTCCTAGGGGCATTTTAATGTAAGTCATTCATTCATTCTTTTTGGCTTGGTGGTAACACAAGTGGTTTGGTTGTTATACAGGTATTCTGCTTACAATGTCCCTTAAACTGCACAAACACTTTTCTGTCTGTTTTATGCACTTTTAGGCCTATATGTTATATTTCCTAAAGGCCACAAAACATACCAAAAAGTGCCTGCAAATCTTTACAGAGTAATTATCAATTGAAAATCTGCATACCTACCATGCAAATCAGGAAATAAAATGCCAGTTCCTGAAAAGCCTCTCTATGCTCTTTTTCAGTGGGAGCTCTAAGCAGTAACAAACACCCTGATTTTTGTGATATTCATTTTCTTTAAGCCTGATCTTTAACAATAAAATCAAAGACCTTGCCCATGTTAAATAATTTTTAAGCACTCAAAACAGGTAGATGGAGTCTTATAGATCAAGTTCACGTCACCAGATATATATGGTGTATGGGGCTATACCAGACATTAAGCTAGATGCCAAAGGAATAAAAATTAATAATAAATAATAAAAATTAATAAGTTCCCATCCTCAGAAACTCAAAGGGAGTCGGGGAGGTTTTACTGGAGTTTGTGAAAGCATACAAGCAATAAATAAATTTGATCTGCCATAACCACAATCATCCAAGGAAAATTGGAACTAGAGAAAAGCAAGGTATGGCAAGCTCTCTCATTGCTTTGTGTCTCCAAACTAAATGTGGCCTGGGCACCACTGGTCTGGGAAAAGAGCATGGCTGAGGCTTTTTTTGGAAGATGAAGTGGGTGGGGCAGGGGCAGGAAGGGAACATCCTCATATAAAAATCTGAGGAGTGATCTTATTATCTCTCCCTGACTCCATGAACAAGGCATTTCCATTTCATTTCTAAAACAAGGGGGGAAGGTGGGTTCTTGATATGTTAGGGAAGGAGACTTTACAAGGAAACTTCTTTCTCAATCTTCTAAGGGGGCTTTATCCTTTATCTGGGTAATAAGGATAATGGTGCACTGAGGGCATTCACTGGAGTGATGTTTATGAAGCATTTGCACAATGTTTGGCATCCAGGAGTGCTCAACAAGGGCTGACTCGGCCTTTTAGAGTGGTAGATTCCATTATCTGGGTCAATATCCTTGAATAAAGATGAAGAAGAATGGGGCTAAAGGGGACAAATGATAGCTTAATGGCAGGACACTGGCTAAGAAAGGCCAGCAGTCTTGCTTCTATACCATGTTATCTGTTGAAGGAACAAACAATTAGAATAATATCACTTAATTCATGACAGCAAAATTTTGCCTGCAAACTGAAGGGTAAACAGTGATGATTGGGAAATTATTACTCTAGTTAAGGAGAGGCAAAGTCTTCTTAAGACTCCACTCCTTTCTCTAGAGTCCTTCTCAGACGCTATCTCAAATTCCAACAGTCTTCATTACTGTCCCACGCATTCGGCATTGGGTTGAGTGGTTTTTTTGTGTGTGTTGTGGTATTGAATTGCTATTCATCTCTTTTATTGATATTACTTTTTACCTCCTTAAATTTTCTTAAGTTTTAAACATTTTCTCGTACTGATATTAAACTTATGGTATAATAGATAGACTCTGTGGTTGGACAAAGCCGTATTTAAACCCGGCATTTATTCCTTACTAGCTGTGAGTTATGTACAAATTCTTTACCCACTTCATAGCTGTACTGGAAGTATTAATTGTAACAATCTAATGAGTAAATGCATAGTAAGTGGTGGCTATTGTTATTTTCTCCCCAATTTGATGCTGAGCACCTGGTCTGCAAGGATTTGTGGTGCTCTTGTTCATATCACTCTCAGAGCTGAGCCAAGAGTTTGCTGATAGAATCCGCTAAGATGGATGTTTGCCAATTGATGGCTATGGGCCCAATGCCAGGACATGGGCCCCAGTGGGCTGCTGTTTTCTAATCTGAAACCCTCTAACTCAGGGAGTCTGTTCCGTGTATGGTATAACAATACTCAGAAGGGGGAAGCAGGCAAGGGGACTTTGAGACAGTGACTTTGTGTTGCAGTGATTCCAAAGCAACACCATGCTGCTTATTAAATAAATGTGTCTGGTTGACAAAACGTCCATCCCTGACTTTGACAAAAATGATCTATGAAACTCATTTCCTATAGGAAAATGCTCCAAAGAAAGGCAAAGCTTAATCTTAATATTGTTCAGCTGACTGCATTCTTTGTGTCTGTAAATGGTTCTGTCAATTAAAAGTGTTTCTGCCAAATCATCTGCTTAATACTCCAGCAATGGGATCTGTCAACCCACACAGCATGATCCTGAACCTAAATATTTTTATAAAAGAAGAGGACATCGGGGCTGGCGGATTAGATTTCAGTGATGACAATGCTATGAAAGGAAAGAGCAAAGAAACACATTATCTGTTTGGGGGATCTTGTGGTTAGTGGTAAGAAACTCTGAGTTTAAACAAATAAGGTTTACATGGTAGTGTCATTTGGGGGCAGTCCTTTGTCAATTGTATAAATCACATCACTAATGCAGCAAACAATCGTAAGTTTGAGATGCTTTAGAATTTGTCATTCCATCTCCTTGGAGCTGCAATGGGGTGGATATCGAGCATGGCAGAGATGGGTGTGTGAACACTAAACCCTGCATCTTATACTCCTGAGCACAGAACTAGATTTCCTTCCCAGCATCCCATGCAGTTAGGCAAGGTCATACACATTAACTACCTATTGCTGTGTAATCAATTTCTCCAAACTTTGGCAGCTTAAATCAACACAGATTTATTATCTCACACAGTGTATGAGGGTCAGGATTCTGAGAACGGCTTAGGTGAGTTGTTCTGGCTCAGGGTCTGTCGCCAGATTGCAGCCAAGCTTTGAGCTTGGGATAATCAGCTCAACAGGGCTGGAGAGTCTGCTTCCAGGCAGACTCTCATTGTGGGTCTTGGTTCCTTGCTGGAAGTTGGGTGGAAGTTTCCCAGCATGTGGGTCTCTCCTCAGTGAAGTTGACAACATGGCAGCCTGCTTTTCCCAGACTGTGGGATCCCTAAGCAAGCCAGCTCAAGAGAGAAGCAGGAATTTCTTATAAGGTATTCTTGGTATCACATACCATTACTTCTGCCATATGCAACATGAGACACGGCTACACAAGTGTGAATACAAGGAGGCAGGGTTGACTGGGGGCTTTCTTGGCACTGTCACTGAATTCTGGCCAGCGAAACATGGATGAAAGCGATGCTTGCTGCTATCAGGCCTGACACATAGAAAGCTTTACCCACAATGCTCTGTGTTCTCTCTCTTGACACCTATTCAGGTATAAATGGTGAGGTTTACAAGGACTCAGAGGGGAGTGGAACCAAACAATGATAGGCTCTGGAGACCATAACTGATTGCACAGATCAGAGCCTCTTTCACACAAGGGAGAAATGAAACTTTACTGTGCAAAGTTACTGAGATTCTTCCCTCCTGCCTCCCTTTTTCCTTTTCCTTTTACAGCGGTTACCCGACCGTGATGTGTGTGTATGTATGTGCGTGTGTGTCTTTCACTTCAGAATTTATACATTTTGCTTCCTCACAATTTTATTTATATACATTTTTTAATATATTTTATTTATATTACTGTAACTTTTCTTTCCTCTACTGTATTATTCTTGGCTATTCCTTTTAATCTGTAAGCTTTTGGAGGTCAGAATTCCTGGATTCTAATTTGTTTCTATCTCCCTATGGCAACAAAGACATTATCTTGCATCTAGAACAATTATTATTCACAGATTAACTAGAAACAGCCTTATTTCAATAAAAGGGAAAGAGATGTCTAACCAATTTTAGCAAAAAAAAAAAGTCTTTTTCTAGAGTTTAACCAAAAAAAAAAGGGATAGTACAAGCCTGCAAGCCTTAAATCTTAACCTTATGGAAAGAGGCAAAATTCCAAAATCTGTTTTCAGCAAAGCCATCTCGTTAAAAATAAAGGCATAATTTTATACAACAGATAAAAGTTCTGTAAGAGCATATTTATAACCCAATATTGCTGTATAAAGGAAGGTTGCTCTGGCCTTTTTATTTATTCAAGTCAATTAAAAGCTTTAGTGAGCACCAACTATGTTCAGTAAATATCTCATGTTTTACCTTTTACATAAAATCAGATTGTCCTATAGAAGTTTTGTATTTAAATAATATATATATTAAAAACTATATAACAAAGCATCACGAGTTTCATTTATCAAAATCGTTTGTCATATACACTTTTGCTGCATTAGCAGTTAGCAGAAATGACATTATCTCCATCCTCGAACACCAGGAATGAAATTCAAGGGCGTTTCTCATTTCCTGTGTCAAAGGGTATCAGTTTTTCATGCTAAGAACATAAATGAGGCATGGTACCTAGGAAAAATATTAGCGTCATTTAAGATGAGAGATACTTCTCCTTGGAAAGGTTAGCCTGCTTTCAAAGTTTTGAAAGTAATTAAGAGCACAAACCTCCCTGGGGCTCCATTGGCTCTACCCATGAATCCACACACTTTTTATCACTCTGTCTGGGAGACAGATGAGGCAGGCCATGGATGTGTAAAATCCCTGGCAGATTAGCTCTTGGGGAGACTTAGACCGAAGAGAAAACTGCTGTGATGTTTGTGTAGAAGTAAGGAAAATATAACCTGTAACTAAATAATATTGAAGCATATGGTAAAAAAGGGAAAATGATATTAGCCTTGTTGTTGGCCTCCAGATAGGTCAAGAGCTCAGGTCTTCTGATAGAATTCATGCTTATTTTCTATTTGAGCAGCAAATTCAATTAAAATGAAGTGTGTATAGGTGCCACTTCCTATTGGGTGCTATAATTGGAAACTCTGAATATAATACCCCTACAATTATCAAATCATGAATAACAATCCCATCATAACAAACTAAGGACACATTAGTTTGCCCTTGTCAATTAGCCAATGGCTGAATTTCTTCACAATTCTGATTACATTGAACATAGATAATTAATTCTACTTCCAATTTTTATTGATTTCTTCCCTGTTCTATAGAAAGCTATTGATTTCCATTTTCTTGTTCAGTTACTGATTGATTTCACTGTTCATTTAATTTTGCTTAAAGTGAAACTTTTTCTGCATGTAACATAACGTAATAAAGAAAAAAGGTGTCAGAACCACTTAAATCTATGATTATTTTTATGAAAATTCAGTGATCCACTCTATGAATTATCTATAGTTAATAGTAAAGTGAAATAGTGAACTTCTCACTGCTGCCCCTCCACTCTTTTGGTCACAAACATGTAAGACTGATCTGTGTTGCTACCAAATGCAGAATTTAGATTTAGGAAATAAAATATAAGCTAATGATAAGAAAATCACTTTGCTACTAAAAAATAAAACAAACCTAAACCCAAAGCACATGCATACTCATGTACACACACAAAGACAATATATTCTCCAAAGACATGAATAATACATTGGATTATTTTATATTCCATAAAGATTTCTGAGAGCAAGGGTGAGTCAGGGAGAGAAGATCCATCCTCCCCACAGGCTGTAGCAGGAAGAGGATGCTGCAGTGGGAATGGAGACAGCCCAGTGTGGTTTGTGGTAGATTTCTACATTAACTTCCCAATAAATTATGCTTCTTTGTATCCACAATCCTTTGCAATATGACTCTGCCATTTTCACCCTTAAAAGTTGAAGTCCATTTCCCTATCCCTCAAATCTGGTCTGGTCTCAGGACTTGCTATGAACAATAGGAAAAGGCAGATGTGCCTTTAGAGGCTTATACCTTGTGTTTTCCTTCTTAGAACCATTTCCTGAGACCACCATAGTGGGATGAAGCCCTAGATGAGACCACGTGGAGAGAGATGCCCAGTTGCCCCATATCCCAGCCAAGCCCAGAATCCAGCCCACCCAACAGTCACGCACCATTGCATTTGTGAGCGCAAGGGAGGCACAGCCAGGGAACCTGCAGAAGTGTGAGAAATAATAAATCACTGTGTGTTTTTCTTTACTGTCTTTTTGGACTAAATTTAAACATACCAAAGTAGAATAGATTGTTTCCATATATCCCTTACTGAGCTTCCCCTGATAGTATCTCTCTGTACAACCACAGTACAATGATCAGAACCAGGAAATTAATATTGGCACAATGCTATTGACAAAACTAAAGACCTTCCCCAGATTTCACCAGCTTTTCCACTAGTGTCTTTTTTTTGCTCCTGTTCCAGGATCCAATCCCAGATTCTGCATTGAATGTAGTTATCACATCTCCTTAGACCCCTCCAATGTGTGATATTTCCTGTCTTCCCTTGTCGTTCATGACTTTGAGGCTTTTGAACAGCAATAGTTAGTTACTTCGTTGAGTGTTCCTCTGTTTGGATTTGCCTGGGGTTTTGCCTCTTTGGCAAGAGTAGCATAGAAATGATGGGGCTTCCTTCTCACTACTTAATGGCAGGGAATTCATCAGGCTAGCCGGGCTCATTACTGCTACTGCCTCTATCAGTTGCTTAAAGTGATCCTTTCCTGATTTCTCCACTTTAAAGTTACTATCTTTCCTTTTGTAGTTAGCAAATATCTTGGGGGTATATTTCAGACTATGAAAATTATTGTCCTGAGCCACTAAGTCTTGGAGATTATTTATAACTGATTAATTGAAAGATCACTTAAAGAAGGCATAAGTTGTGGTGGTAGTTTCTGCTGGGGAGGTTTGGCAGTGCGGTGTAGAAAATGGAGAGGGGAAAAAGCCCATTAGCTTAAACAGCTGTGTTTGTTTTAATGATAGATTTGAGGGTGAAGAGGTGAGACATTCTGGTGTAGCAATGTGATAATTAAGAACTAGAGAAGGGAAGAAAGAATTTTTTTTTATAGTAAGGGCCCAATGTGAGTTTTAGCTTAATGCTTGAGTAAAGCATTTTCACTCAAAATAAAAAAAAAATAATTACCTTTGAGCAATGCTCAGGCTGGGACATATAGAGTACTGGGATTTATGGGGGTTTTTCAGACATGAGTTGTTTGTTTGTTTGTTTTTCCTTTCTTAATGGGTAGCTATAAACTGCTGGGGCAGTTGGTAGAACCAGGCATCCTTTGAACGCTGTAACAAAACTACAGTTCCCATTTCTCTATTTGTACAAGATAAATGGGTATTTACTTATTTGGTAGAACTCTGCCATAGATAAAAAGCAAAACAGGAGTATAAGTTGGAATGTCCTTTCTCAGAGAGAAGGAGGCTGATCTCTCTATGGGGTCCATAGTGGAAGGACCTGGCACGTGACAATGAATCTCAACAGCCCAGGTGCAGCTAATGACAGTCAGAAGAGAGACACGAAGGAAGATGGAGAGGAGAGCCACAATTTTGTTTATTCAACTAATTGTTATTGATTTGCCTGGGCCTGATGATAGAAGAGAAAATAAGACAAAACCCTTGCATTCATGGAGTTTGTGTTCATGTTAAACAAGTACATTAATATATTTTTAAATTGTTCTATGCAGTTATAGAGACAAAGTTGGGCAGGAGGAACCAGTGTATGGGCAGATGTGGTTTAGAAAGGGTAGTCGGGGATGATCTGCAGAGATGTGATTTCTGACTTCGTAGATGATGAGGGGGACAAGGGACCCAGGATATGAGAGTGACCCAGCAGGCAGGTAGAACCTGGGACAAGGAACCAAAGGCACAAAACATGGCAATGAGCAGAGGCCAAGATAGGTGATGTGTGCTGAGGAAATCTCTTGGCAGACAACATGCACAGCCGAGGTTCCAAGGCAGAGCACTCAGCCTGGGAATTGGACTCACCTGGGCCTGTGGAAACACTTGAAGGAGTCAACAAATTTGGAAAAAGGGTAAAATTGGATGGAATGCCAATTCACTATAGTGTGGGAACAGATCATTTCCAAATATTTCATCAGAAGCACTGTTTTTTTTCCCTCAAGTGAGAACTATTACTATGTGAAATAAAAAAGAATATACTCCCTTACTAAGTGTGGAGGTGTCAGTATCTCCCTCTTGGTCTCTCCTAGAAAGCATGTTCTCCTCAGAGCACAGTTTGGAAATCTCTAGATTAGAGCCGTGCTGAGGGCTCTGAGCTGAGCATGACCCTGCCTGACAAGCTATAATTAGAGGCATCAAGAAATTCAGATATGGCGGACATAGTGATGTACCAGGAGTTGGGCAGGCCATGTGAATCAGGTGTCTTTCCTAGTGTATGAATGGGGATTCTGTATGTCCCTTCCTGGAGGCTTATGTCAGCAAGATGCCCAACAGTGACCCAGCATGAGCAGATACTGGCCAAGTCCCGATGTCCTCCAACTCCTCCTAAGCTGGACCCATTGTTAAAAGAGTGTATGAGTTTAGAAATGGAGACACTTTTTTTTTTTTTGGCATGGGCAGGCACCAGGAATCAAACCCGGGTTTCTGGCATGGCAGGCGAGAACTCTGCCTGCTGAGCCACTGTGGGCCCCTGGAAAAGCAGACACTTTGATTAATGGCACGGCGTGCATGACCTTGCTTGAGAAAATGATTTACCCCCATCACATCAGACCATACTATTATTCTTTGACACGGAAATCATTTCCCAACTGTCTGTGCTGTGTGTTTGGGAAGGTGGGACAGAGGAAAGAGTAAGTGTGGAAATGTGGGGCAACTTTTATTAGCCACTCACAGTGATTTGCTTATTTAATTTACAGTAATCTCAAATACTGTTTTAGAATGCCTGTCGCTAGAATTTAGATCATTGTTAATAAATCCCATCACTAGCTATTTCCTTAGATATTGCTAAAAGTTTTGTTGTCAGCTGGAGGTCTTTATGGAGTCATCTATATTTAAAGAACATGTTAGAACAGTCATTTTGAGTTACAGTCCTCTTCAGGTTTCTCAAGTGAAGAACATTTATGACTCTGGAAAGTGCAAACAAAAGACACAAATCATTACAGAATTTTCAAGTGATCCCTATGAACTTTCAAGTGGTTAGTATAAAAAGGAGTTGGAAATAAGGGAGAACTTTCTGACAGATTTGTCTAAGGAGATAGCAAAGAAGAAAGAATTTCAATATGTTCCCTGCTTTTGGAGAGATTTTCGGCATAATTTTTTTAAATGCAGCAGCTATATTAAACCCTACAGTGTAAACTATAATAAAGGCTCCCAAAGATGGTGTGTTCATTTCCCTTTTCAGCCTCTCTTATCAACTCTCCATTTTCCCAAAAGACCACCAGAAAAAATTGTTGATTAAGTAAAGTTAAGATTATTAGACTTATTGCAGCAAAGTTAAATACTACCTTCATAAGTCTCAATAGTATATTGTTAGGTAGCAAAATAAGGAGGATATGTATAGGGCTTCAAGCTTGGGCATGCTAATTTTAAATTGAGTTATGGACTGTTGGGAACTGATTTGGACTGGACATAGTTTATGATATTGCTTTGAATTGCTGAGAGTCAAATCAGTCCTAAGTGGTGAGGGTCTTGAAGAGAGAATTGATTGATCAGAAAGACCTTTGTCTTGATATTTTAAGCTATTTCAGTTATTTACAGATTTATCTTCCCCAAAGAAGTATTTTCTGGAGCATTTTGGTTGTTCTCAAGTACTGTTTAATATAGAAAGAGAAATACATCCAGTCTCAGTATTGTTTAACTCAGAGACAGAAAATTGTATTGGTCTACGTTGTCATTTCTAACCCTATAGTTCTGGATTTCTCTTCCTTGATATAGCAACATATTCAGAAAAGTGGAATCATGAGCAATTTTACTATTGGCTTTCAAAGTCATCTATTGGTTTCTGACCAACTTAATTTACAGAAACAAAATTTTCTTCCCTACTTTGTATTGATTTTATGAATTATATAATGATTAAAGACATTTTCTCATTTAGTAAACACATTTTGAGAGCTTATATATCAATCTAACAGTTAAGAAATTAACCAAAATCAATTATTATACCCGAGAACACAAAGGAAAATGCATTGGCAATAAGATCCTAAAGTTTCTCGTGCTTGGTCAACAAATAACTTTCTTAAATATAAGGGATGGTGTTTGTGTGTGTTTATGTTGTGTTATTGTTTTGTTTTTTGGGGGGGCTGATGGGATAATCGGGCATCACTGAGGTGATACCTAGCTGTTTGGGCATCCTGCCTTCTCTTATCTTCTGCTTAAAATCCCAATCTTAACTTCTAGTTTTAGCTCTGATATATAAAGTGCTTTGATGTCATAACTCCCATCCTTGCAATAAAAATAAGTTGAATGACCTGAAAGTCAATGACATTTCTTAGAACCAGCAGGGAATTGAGATCACAGGGCAACATGCCACCTCAAATCTGGGGAGACAGGCATATCCAGAAAGACACAGGTGAGATCTCTCAACTTGGATCAGAAGCTGCTAGAGTCACAAACTGGTATGTCATTTAAATAGAAATTTTGGTTTGTTCTTGGGGGCCAAGTGTGAGACTGAAAAATTCCTGGGGATGAAGGTCTTAGTGAAGACCCCATACATTCATGGATTTTACCTATAGGAACCCTACAAAGTTCTTAAGATAAAGATCCTCCTGCCAACACAATACTGATGTGTAAGAACAAAGTTGGAGGACTCAAAATGCCCCCATTTAATTTCAAGACAATATAAATCTGCATTATCAAGAAATCATGATATTGGCAAAAGAATAGACACACAGAGCAATGAAACAGAATAAAGAGGACAGGATAGACCCACACATATTATCTTCCACAAGGAGCGGTCAACTCAATGGAGGAAAGATAGTCTTTGGTGATAAGATAATTGGATGTCCATATGCAAAACATTGAATCTACTTATATACTCACACTTTTCACAAACAATAACTCAAAATGGATCATATGCTAAAATTCACATGAAAGCCCCAGGGAACCAGAATAGCCCAAACAATTTGAAATAGAACAAAGTTGGAGAAGTCACACATCCTGATTTCAAAACTTTTTGTAAAGCAACAGTAATAAGTGTGGTCTTGACATAAGGATAGATACAAAGATCAATAAAATAGAATTGAAAGTCCAGAAATAAATCCATATATCAATTGATTTTTGAAAGGATGAAAAGACCAATCAATGGGAAAAATAGTCTTTCCCACAAATAATGCTGGGATGACTGAATATCGCCATGCAAAAGAATGAAATTGGACCCCTATTTCATGCTATATACAAAAATTAATGCAAAATAGATGAAAGAACTAAATGTGAGAGGTAAAACTATAGAAATCTTAGAATGAAACAGTAGTAAGACTCCATGTCATTGTATGTGGCAATAGTTTCTTAGATAAGAAATCCAAAGCACAAGCACAAAAGAAAAAATATATACAAATTGAGCTTCATTAAAATAAAAAATTCTTGTGCTTCAAAGGACAATGCTAAGGAAGTAAAAAAAAACAAAAAAGAAAGAAAACACACATAATGGAAGAAAGTATTTGCAAAGCATATACCTACTAAGGGACTTGTATCTAAGATATATAAGGATTTCTCACAACTCAATAATAAATAGACAAATAATCAAATAATCCAAATAAAAATGTATAAAGGACATAAATAGACATGTATCAAATAAAATATACAAATGGTCAGTGAACACATAAAAAGATTCTCAGTTATCGTGGAAATACATCAAAACCATCAAATGACTTCTCACCTACTAGAATGAGCACACTCAAAAAGTCAGATAATAAGTGTTGACCAGGATGCAGAGAAATTGGAACCCTCATACACTGCTGATGGGAATGTAAAATGGTACAGCCACTTTGGAAAAGAGTTTGGCAGTTCCTCAAAAAGTTATATAGAGAGTCACCATTCATCCCAGCTAGGTGTATTCCACATCTAGGTATATACTTAATGTAAATGAAAGCATATCCATGCGAAAACTGGTACAGTGAAATTCATAGCAGCATTATTCATAAAAAGCCAAAAAATGTGAACAACCCAGAAGTTCATCAACTGATTAATGTATTTTTAAGAAATGATAAATCCAAACAATGGAACATTATTTGGTCATAAAATGGAATGAAGTTCTGATACATGCTACATGGTGGATGAACCATGAAAACTTTACACTAAGTGTAAGAAGATAGTCAAAAGCAACCAAAAATTGTATAATCCCATTTATATGAAATGTTTAGGATAAGAAAATCTTTAGAGATAGAAAGTATACTAGTTTTTGCCTAAGACTGGGGTTGGGACGAGAAGGAAATTATATACGGGGTTTCTTTTTATGATGACAAAAATGTTCTAAAATTTACTGTCAAGATGGCTGTACAATTCTGTGAATATACTAAAAATCACTGACTTGTACACTATTGTACAATATTGTATTTTATTGTATGTGGAATATATCTCAAAAAACTGTTTAAAAACATCCATGAAAGAAATGACAAATTGAACTTGATTAAAATTAAGGACTTATGCTCTACAAAAAACACTAAGAGACTAAGAAGACAAGACACACACAAAATATTTGCAAAACACAGCTGATAAAGGACTTTATCAAAAATACAAAAAGAACTATATAGAAAGAACTTTAAAATCTCAACAATAGGGTTGGCCATAGTGGCTCAGTGGCAGAGTTCTCGTCTGCCATGCCGGATATCCGGGTTCGATTCCCAGGGCCTGCCAATGCCAAAAAAAAAAAAAAAAAATCCCAACAATAGGAAGAAAAGTTTTAAAATGGGCAAAAGATTTTAACAGATACTGCATCAAAGAAGATATACAGATGGCAAATAAACATATATAAAAATGCTCAACCTCATCTGTCATTAGAGAACTACAGATTAAAATGATAATGAGATGACATTCTACTGCACACCTATGAGAATGGCTACAATCCAAAAACCTGAACTTAGCAATTGGTGGCAAGGATGCAGAGCAACAGGAATTCTCATTCATTGCTGGTGGGATTTAAAAAATTGGCACAGCGCTTTTGGAAGACCATTGGACAGTTTCTTACAAATCTAAACATAGTCTTACCATGTGTTCTAGTTTGCTAGCTGCCGGAATGCAATATACCAAGAACGGAATGGCTTTTAAAAAGGGGAATTTCATAGGTTGCTAGTTTACAGTTCAATTAACAACTGAGAAAATGTCCCAGTTAAAGCAAGTCTATAGAAATGTCCAATTTAAGGCATCCAGGGAAAGATAACTTGGTTCAAGAAGACTGATGAAGTTCAGGGTTTCTCTTTTGAGTGAGAAGGCAGACACAGTCAGGGCTCCTCTCTTGGCTGGAAGGGCACATGGTGAACATGGCGTCATCTGCTAGCTTTCTCTCCTGGCTTCCAGTTTCATGACGCTCCCCTGGAGGCGTTTTCCTTCTTCATCTCCAAAGGTTGCTGGCTGGTGGACTCTCTGCTTCGTGGTGCTGCAGCATTCTCTGCGTCCTCTGAATCTCCCATTCTCAAAATGTTTCCTCTTTTATAGGACTCCAATAAACCAATCAAGACTCACCCAAATGGGTGGAGACATGTCCTCACCTAAGCTAGTTTAACAACCACTCTTGACTAAATCACATCATCCAGGGAGATGATCTGATTACAATTTACAGTATTGAATAGGGATTATTCTACCTTTATGAAATGAAATGGGATTTTGATTAAAACATGGCTTTTCTAGGGGGCATATTTCCTTTCAGACCAGCACACCATGCAGTACAGTAGTCACACCCCTGACCATTTACCCAAATGTTTTGAAAACCTATACCCACACAAAAATCTGCATATGAATGTTTATAGCAGTTTTATTCACTTTTGCCCAAAACTGGAAGCAACGAAGTTGTCCTTCCATATGTGAATGTATAAACGAACTGTGGTGCATCCATGCAATGGAAAATTATTCTGTGATGAAAAGAAATGGACTTTCTAGCCACTTAAAAGACATGGATGAATCTTAAATGCAGATTGACAAGTAAAAGCTTTCTGCAAAGACTAATACAGTATTCCTGCAATTATATGTCATTGTGGGAAAGGAAAAACTATAATGATGGTTTTAAAAAAAAAGTCAGCCTTCCATGTGGTAGAAAGAGGTTTGATTCCTGGACCATGCACTCCCCCCACCCCCAAAGAAAAAATGTCAGTGGTTGGCAAGGTTACACTGGGAGATAGATGGGGGGAGGTTGAGTAAGTAATGCACAGATAACTTTTTTAGGGGATGAAACCAATCCATATGATAATATAATGATATAAGGGTATACACGTGACAGTTTGCATTTGTTAAAACCCATATCACTTCACAGCACAAAAAGTGAACTTTAATGAATTCAAATATAAAAAATTGGGGAGGCGAGGATATCACAGGATGGAATGCAGAATGGGGCGAAACAATCTAACTGTATTACAAATATATTATATGACCTCACGAAGGGTTGGAGGAAAATAGATTCTTATATAAGTAACTTTGGAAATAAACTTTAAGACTAAAGATGATAAGACCAAAAGCAAATGAAATTGCACGTAAGCACTGTATTCTAGTTGATACAGGTTTTTTTTGCCCCTCGTGGGTAACAGTTTAACAATTCTGATACTATTATACATGGACTGGAAAAGAAAAATTAAATTAAATTGGCAATGGATGATGAGAGGCAGGTTTCTCACTGTAGGTGTGCAGGGTTACTAATAAGTAAGGAGAAAGGCTATAATGGTCCATATATTAATGGATTAGAGTTGCAGACATTAGTATGAACTCATTTTTAGGTTAATGTAGTTATAGATGGTCACATATAGAAATATTTATTGATATATTTACATAAAATATAGGTTATTAAACACATACATATTTCTTTGTCCTGTTAGTGAAGAGAACCTTGAAGCAATGACATTCCACCAGCAACAAGTATACCTGGTTCCCAAATATTGACTTCTAAAATCATTTTACATTAAAAGGAACCGAATCACTCAGTGATTGGGTGAATGCCAAAAGGAACAAAGGAGCCAAGTGAAAGAGCTCCAAGTGTCCAGCTTTGGAAAATCTGAGTAGCAAAACAAATAAAATAATATTGGATTATAACCCAAAATGTAAAATAAATATCCATTAGATCATAGTGATATAAATAAATTATTGCAGACATAAATAAATAATCTCCTTAAGAGTGGATTGCATATAATGACTTCCTTCCAAAGAGTACAGGATGGGGAGGGGGAGGGGGAAGAATAGCTTTATTTTGAGAAATCTGAACATGTACTACTTCAGCCAGGTGATAAAAGTCAGCATCGATGGTGATAGTCATGTTGATGGTATGGACTCTTGATATGATGTGATTAAATGGCACTTCACTCCGAGCTTCTCCTCCTAAATACTCATAACCCTGGTCCAATCATGAGGAAACCATCAAACAAACACCAGTTGAGAGACAGTCCACAAAACATCTGACTGGTACTCCTCAAAACTTTGATGCCCAGAAAAGTCTAATGAACTGTCACAGCTGAAAGGAGTTAAGACGATATGAGAACTAAAGGTATTGAGCTATCCCGAATGAGATCCTGGGAAAGGAAAAGAACATCATGTAAAAACGAAGAAATCTAATGATTTGATGCTGATTCATTAGTTGTGACGATACACCTTACTAATGTAGGATGTTAATAATAGGAGAAAATAAGCACAGAATATCTGGAAACTCTCTACTATCGTCTCAATTTTTCTGCAAATCTAAAACCACTCTGAAATAAATGTTTATTAGAAAAAGAAAACAATCCTAATCTTTGAGAAGAATTTGGGGGGCAGGCATAGACTGGTTGGTTGGGTTTCATGTACACAGTGATGAAGTAAAAGAATGGAACTGTTCTCTAGGAAGGCTGAACAAATCTCCATGATGTCAATCCACTTGTATTGTTCTAAAGCCCAATGGCCATCTGGGTGAGGCATACTGATGGCACCTACATCTGGATGTTCATATCTGCATACCCGTCCTTCAGCACTGGAAAGATGTAGTCACCTGATCACAGAGAAAACCTTCTCAATTTTGCAATTCTGGGCTTTCAGTCAAGAGGTAAAGGTGAACCTCACATAACCTTGAGACAGCACGGCTTGGCTCATTTACAATGGCTGTCTATAAATGCTGACATTTTCTTTTGAAAGTCCATTGTCTTGTTTCAGGCAATAGGCTGCTGAAAAAAAAATAAAAAATAAAAAAAGAGAGGACAGGGGAAAAAAGGCAGATTGAAATTTATGACCTTATTGTACTTATGAAATTACAAAAAGGAGCCAGCCCTGTCCATGCAGGCCACAGACAAGTGTAGCTATAACTAAAATTTACAGAATGCATAAAAAGAAACACATCGGCTGAGTGTTGTAAATCCTAGCTTCCTAGTCACCCTGGCAAATTCCTAATGGATCATCATACCCTCAGGTTTAAATAGTTGTTCTTAAGAGGTAAAGGTAAGTGGCAGGTTAGGTACATAAGCAAATGGTGGTATCATTTCATTTCCTGAGTTTAGAATGGTGGGATGGAAGGAACAATTCACACAGGGGCATTGAGCAGATGCTTGCAGGAAACTTTCATTCACACTCCTATTACATGCCAGGCTTTAAACAAATATAGGGATACTGTAATAGAAAAATACATCCCCAGGATCAAGGAGGTACCTTTTAAATATACAGACAACCTGATAACCAGTGGCAACAAAACACAATCAGTACTCTACAGGAGATAAGCCCAGTGCCAAGTGGGCCAAACTGGTTATATATGGGATCTTAAGAAGTTTCGATTTTATGCTGAGGGAATAAGAGATTACTGAAGAATTATAAACCCAGAAATTATACTTTTTTTCAATTTTAGGACTAGGTTATGCTTGCAGTGGGGAAGCTATTTAAGAGGCTGTTGCAGTTTTCTGGGTGAGAGAAGGAAGAAAGCTTAATTAGGGCAATGGCCATGTGGATGGAAAGGAGGGAAAACCAAAAGGTTATTGGCCTAGAATGTGGGATGAAACAGGGAAGGAAGTATCAAAACTTATTCCCAGGTGCTGGGCTTGAGTATCAGAGCAACTAATGTTACCTGCAGTGGGATGGGGAGAAATGGAAGAACTGCAGTGAATTGAGGCAAGGGGACCACACCTCTGAGGAAGGAGACCACACCCATGCATCCCTGCATCAGCAAGACATTGTGTGCAGGCCACCACACACTTGAGTAAGGGAGTTCCCTGTAGCTTAGGACAATTCCCAGGTAGGGTGGGCAGACACAGATATCCCCAGCAGCTTGTGGATAGCTGCATTGTCCTAGAAGAAGGCATCTGATAGAGAACCTCAAGGTGATGTTTTCAGTCTTTTTCCTTTTTCTTTATATTAATTTATTCTTGTACTTCAGCATTTGTGGGGTTTTTTTTTTTTTTTGGTGGAACCAGAAATTCAGAAAATCATTAATGTAGAAAGTAAAAAGTTCCTAGACTTCAGATTCAAGAAGGGAAATGAAAAGTAGCCATCTGAACCATTTTAAACTGATCCCGATTGCTATCAATAACCGAGCTTCTGAATTTAGCCCATTACCTACAGCCTTCCTTATGTGAACATGCTTCTGGAAGTTAGTGCTTCAGCCACAGCCTCACTAGAGTAGGTATACCTCCACATTTAAAATTCACCATATCTTAACACCTCAACTTCTGAAAGTCTGCCATCTCTGAACTGCTAATGTTCCCAAATTCTAAAAGGTCAGCCCTTTGCTCTGTTCAGGAAGTTTGGGCCTTATTCAAAGAACTCTTTCTTGTTGATCAAGCAATAAATTCAGCTCTTTGTTTCATAATTTCAGTGGTGGCCTTCTGCCTTAATTTATCTTTGAACATCTTGAGTTGAAATCATCTGAGATACTCGGATGGAGATGTCTAGTAGAGAGCTGAGTCATCACACAAATGAGCAGAGCCTGAAATAGAGACCTGAGTTAGAAATAAGTCATTGTAGTCAATGGTTCATGGATGATGGTTGGTTCTCTGATGGCATCTCCAGGGACAGCATGTAAAGAGAGGAAAAGAAACAAGTCTGGAAACTTAGGAAAACCACCACTAGATGCAAAGCATTTCTCCAACTTTAAGGTGCATACAAATCACCTGGGGATCTTTTTAAAACATGGATTCTAGTTCTGCAGATCTGGTGTGGGGCCTGAGAGTCTATGTTTATAGAAAAAATTTCCCCGTGATGCTGATATTTCTGGTCCATGGATCACACTAGGAATAACAAACAGTGGAATAATCAGAAGAGAAGGCTCAAAAGACAGAGAAGGAGGACCCAAGGGCCCCAGAGGAGAAAAGAAAGGCAAGGGAAAACCCAACCAGGATAGGTGGGTATTTCTATAACTCTGGAAATGGTTTGAGAAATAATGGGAATTGCTTTGTAGGTCCTAGTTAAACCACATACTTTTACTTACCTGGAATAATATGACACACATGAGCCCTTTCTACATGGATCCTTCTACCACATTAGTTAACAGAGGTTACATTACTAAGGAACAAGGCACTGGATTGGGAGTTAGGAGGGTGTGTTGGCTTTTCCCCAATATAATTTATTTAATATTGAAAAGGAGGAGGCAGAAGAATGGCATCCTCGGGGACAGAGAAGGAGATAGAGGGCTGCAGAGGCAACTGTTGAAATCTAAGAAAAGGTCATTAGGAGAAGGGAAAAAACACCGAAAAACCACAGAAGAAAAAATGAAGAAACATTCCCCATTCCTCACTATTGCCGAAGGACAACCCTAAGCTCAGGAAGCACAAGAAAGAGATGTACTTATTAAAGAATGAGTAGTTGAATGAAGGAATGAGCAAGCATCTCAAATATAGACCTATACACTTACTTACATGCATCCTTTTATAGGAGTGGGGGCTTTAGTTTGGGTTTCCCTGAAAGCAGTGTGAGATTTGGAAGCTGGTAGCTTATTTAAAAGGTGATGCTGCAAAGCAGGGAGAGTGAAACTAGTCGGCAGGCAAAACCAACATAGGAGCAGACTATCTAGGATGCTGCTGTGAGCCTTGGGAGCCCACTTCTGCCAGGAATTCTGAGAAGTGTACAGAATCCTCCTGAAGAGTCCATCAGGGTATCCACCAGCCCCCCATTGGTGATGCATGGTCCCCTGGAGGCATTTCCTACCCCCCTCCTCTTCTGGCCTCCCCTTGCCCTTCCCAGGGTTCTGAGAAGGGCCCTGAGGCAAAGGGGCAATGAGCCACTCATATCCCATGCTGGGGATTGGACTCTGCCAATAGAGATGAATCTGACCCCACCAAGAAATATCTGCCACACCTGCTGCTGTAATCAGAGGTGGGATGATGCACAACAAGGCATCAGACTCCAGAGGACAGATTTGGTGCATTCATATACATTTTCTAAGGCAGTGCAGTTTGCAGCTCCTAAATACAGGGTGCTAACACAAAATGGTGATTAACTGGGGTTGCCTGATAGGAACTGAGCAATCTAGAAGCTACAATCAGCCTGTTATCACCATGCAAATAGATGCTATTGTAAATACTTCCCTGGCATTTCTGTTCTTCCTAATTAATCGGCCAAGCTAAACCTCTGGAAGCAGCAGTACAAAAGGTAAACTTCAGCTTAGTCCCTGCCGAAATCATCACAAATCCTGAATTAGTCAGATGTGAATTAATGAGCTTTTAGCGGAGCTTGGGTTTTGTCAGACATATTGATCCTGGAGTGAAACAGCCCATTAAAGCCTATAATTAAGATGCAGTTTCTGTTTGAAGATGAAGTGCCTGGGCAGGGACAAATTGCAAGATGCTCTTTGCTGTGAGACTGACAGGTGATCAGGGGTTGAACGCATACAGGAGTTTCTCTTGTTTCCCTCTTGACAGGAAATGGAAGCCAAATTTCAAATGAAACAAATAAATGTGCATAATTATTTAGTCCCTAAAAGGGAGAGGAGCTCCAAATCACAAATTACCGGTAGAAACAGGGTTTTCCTACCAAGCAAAAGGAATGCTTGGTATTAAACACACCCTGCCTTCCACTTGCCTGTTTTCCTACTAGAAAGAAGGATTTTCTTTTCTTTAAATCAGCCATCCTTTCACCAGTGAATTCCATTTGTTGGAAAGAAACACTTTAATAAGTGCTTGGGGTTGAGGTAGAAATCCCACAGGCCTGAGAATAATGGAGGCAAGGCTGAGCACTCTGTGGGGGATGTGGGGATGGGAACACACAACATGCAACACACACTCACACACACACTCTCTCTCTCTCTCCTCCTGTTGGCCTGGCCTGGGAGGGAAGGGACTTTGAGAACAGCCACTGAGAAGGAGAGGAGGCAGGGTATATCTGGAGCAAATTGCTGAGGGTGAAGAAGAAAGAAAACACTTGTGCATTTTCTTTTTGAAAGAGTCAGGAAATATTCTATTTCTCTCCAATATATTTGGCACAGGTAGAATTTCTTTTTTCTTTGTTAAGAAAAGTAAGGAGGTGCTGGGGAACAGGTGAATGTGGATCCAATGCAAGAAAAGACTGCAAAAGAGATAGCACCAAAATTTAACACAAATGAGTTCCTTTGAAGGACCAGTTATAAAAGGAAAAAAGTCATGATCCGACCTTCTGCATAGGAGAGAACAGGAGAGGGAGATAGAAGAGCAGACTTTCAATGAGCCGGGTGTTTTTCATAGGCCTTGTGTATCTCATAGTTGAGGCCTCCTTGCAAACCTTAGGCAGGAGCTATAGATGGACACTACCCCTGTTTTAAAGATGAGAAAACAGAATTTCAAAGAAGTTGAATAACTTGTCCAAGTTTAGCTGTAAAACAGCAGGATCAAAATCTAAACCCAAATTTGACCTCTAAGTGTCCTCTTTGGAGTTCCTGAAATTGTCCTTCAGTGATGTTTTCTCACATTTTTCAAACAGCATGTGGTCATGCTCATATACAAAACTGTATAGGGTCTGCTGTTGCAGATATCTCATGCATGCAGTTTTAGTGACCATTGCCAGCCACCAAGAAAATTGAAGCACTTTATCTAACTTGGGTGAAAAGCTACATGGAATTTAGACATAAATGTCAAGCACAGAGCATTGCCATTTACTGTGAATATCACGTACGGGCCCTGATCAATGACACACAATAGACTTAAATTCTCTTTCCAGGGGGTAGCAGGGAGGATGCTTCTGAACCTCAGCTCTCAAGGCTCACTGTGGGCAGCCTCAGCTATGACAGGCAAAGGTGAATGCTATTCTTACCAGACTGTGTGGACTTTAGTGATAAGATGAACACGGGGAAATGGATGAGAAGTTGATAATACTAACTTTTAAGCCAAACCAAGCTTCTCAAAGTATTCAAGTTTAACCCAGTGTTTCCCTTCTGCACTGGGTTAAATAATGTGACCCCAAAGTTCACGTCTCTATGGAATCTTGGAATGCAACCTTATTTGGAAATATGGCTTTGCAGATGTAATTAGTTATGGATCTTGTTATAAATCATCCTGGAGTTTGCAAATCTAAATCCAATGACTAGTTTTCTTATAAGAAGAGGAGAAGACACAGAGACACAGAGGAGAAGGTCATGTGAAGTGGAGACCAAGTTAGGAGTGATGCATCTACAAGCCAAAGGATGGATGGCAACCATTAGAACCTAGGAGTGACACATGGGGTGGATTATCTGTCAGAGTTGAAAGAAGGAATCAAACCTGTGGACACCTTGATTTTGGACTTCTGGACTCCAGAAATATGAGCATAAATGTCTATTGTTTTAAGCCACCAAGTTGTGGTGACATGTTACAGCAGCTCCAGGAAACTAATACAACCTACCTTTGTCAGTGTTTTATAAACTATAAACTATTAACCACACCCATGCTTACCTTCCTGAACCTGCATCTTTCTTCCTCAGAGGAGAGTGGATGGTTCTACATAGGAGATACTGAACACCACAGTAATGGCTACTCTTGCTGCCCCATCCAGATCCCTTTTACTGGGTTGGTGCACACACCTCCAGCTGCTGTGTGTTGGGTGCTAACAGCTTCCAGCTGTCCCCTTCTTCTGAGAACTGGTCTGAGCAGAACAAGAGTTGCCTCACCTTGGAAGTTACTGCTCTTTATTGCCAACCCCCAGGCTTGCTGCAGTGGGGGCAGTCTCCAGATAATGACTTGTTAATATGGTGATACTAAAGCCCAGCCTAGATGAGACAACTTTGATGCAATTCATACTTCAGAGCTCCCCCGGGGACTCAAACTGAAGTTAGTCACCAGTGGAGCCTGCATCATTATCTGGCTTCTTCCTCTGTCCTGTCCTGCTTCCCTCATTTCCTTATAGTGTTCTTCTGAGAGCCTGTCCTCCATAAGTCACATGCACAAGAATCTCCATCTAGGGAACCCAGCCTAAAATAACCAACCTATCTGATCTGGTCTCATGAGATACCGCCACATAGCTAGAGTGTCATTCTCAGTCAGTTTAGTTTATGGTATGATTTCAGATTGAGTCAACAGAAAGGGTCCCTTTGATTTCCAAAATATTTCTACAATATGATTTGGTAAAAGTTGAAGTTACTTGAAGGAGAAACAAAGCTTCTTTTTATATTCTAAACTTAGATTTACAATTAAAAATATGAAGATGCCAAGGAAAGATAGCAGTTTAAAAGGAATTATAAAATCATGAAGGGGTTGGAAAGGAGAAAAGGTAAAATGACATGAAGAAACTGAGTTTACAAGCCATTTTGCTTTGGGAATTTTGATATGACCATTTTGAAATGATGGCTTTAATGTAGCTATTTGTCATATAGTTCATTTTGAGTTCAGTTTGAACAAATGTCCTTGCCTCATCACTGTCTCACTTTATTTCTAATACCAGTGCCTAGAGGTATTGCCTCTTTACTGGCTCTTTCTCATCACCTAAAGACATCCTGTTATTCTTATTTCTCCAATTAAAAATAATCATCTTTTAACTCCTGCTTCTTTGTCTAGCTGTTCATCCATTTTTTGTTCATCTATACAGCAAACTTCCTTGACTTGTCTGTACTTGCTAACTCAATTTATCCCCTTCCATCCTCTCTTGAACTCCAATTTGGTTTCTCCCTCCCCACTTCTGAAAAATGTGCTTGCTGAAATCACCCTAGTGTTAAATCCAATGGCCAATTCTTGGTCTGGTTCTTACCAGATCGAGCAGCCAAACATCCGTTACTTGATGCATTTTCTTCATTTAGCTTCCAGGACATCGCCCTCACCTGGTTTTCTTCCCACCTTTCTGGCCTCTCTTTCTCATCCCCTTTATTGGCTCCTCCTGTCATCCCCTATCCCGAACTGCTGAAATGCCTCAGGACTCAGTCCTGGGACTGTTCTTTTTTCTTTCCAGAGTCTCCAGCTAATTCCACCAAATCCCACGCTTTATATTTCAGCTATGGCAAATGACCCCTAATTAATAACAGCAGACTGCTTCTCCCCACCCCAGCCTGGCTTTAGATGTGAATATCCAAATTCCTCATTGACAGCTTCCCTCGGATGCCTAGTAAGCATCTCAAGCATAACATGGTTTGAAAGGGAGCCTGACGTTGCCCAGCCTCCTCCCCACCTGCAATTTCCCCCATTTTTGGTTAATGGCAACACTGTCCTTCCAGTTGTCCAGGTCAACATCAACTCCACCAACTTTGATGCATCTCTTAATCTTGCCACACACATCCAATACATCATCACATTTTGGAGAATTTACCATTAAAATAGTTCCTCCCTGGCTTCCCTATGCATAACAGTTACAGTGATGCAATTAAAATTTGTCAGATCATGTCATACCTCTGCTCCAAACCACCAAAGTTTTCCCAGAGTGAAAACAAAAGACAGTACTAAATCTCTAAGGCCCTAGGTGAACTTAAATTCATAAAGGGTATATTATTTCAGCTATGTCAATTAATACATTTGAATATATAAAGTAAGACGACTCTGACTTTCCATTTTTAAATTGTGACAATTAGTACAATTAGTGAATCTGTTCTTCTAAATTTGCTGATCATGTTTATCTTGAGTAATTGTTATAATGGTATTGTCAATTTTTTTTATCCCAGTTATCATTAATGAGTATTCAGAATTTATATGGATCATCAATTTTTAGTTAGTTAAAAAAGGTCATTGTAGGGTGGGTCAGGGTGACTCAGGAGGCAGAGCTCTCACCTGCCATGCCGGAGACCCGGGTTCAATTCCCGGTGCCAGCCTATGTAGAAAAAAAAAAAGGTCATTGTAACTTTAAGTATAAATGAAAGTTATTTTACATAAATAATTTTAAATCTAACAATAATTATTTCATATTTTGGGGAATAACGGAACTATATTTAGCTTAACAGGCTTAAGAAGTAGATCAAGTTGCTCATCCACTTGCTTCTCTTTTTTACTACTATATTTAGTTTAACAAATATGAGAAAATCCAACCCACAATTTTGTATCATGAAAGATAGTGGTACGTTTGGCCTGACAGATAGTTCTAGCAATTTGACTTGGCTACGGACCCAGAATGTATGATGGTGGATCTCACTGAAGAATACTTTCAGTGCTTTTGGGTGCTGAATCAATAGGCATATAACCTTCCAAACCCGGAAGTTTATGTAGTTCATTTTGTAAATGGTTTTCCTCCATATGGTCATTCAGATCTGAGACATTTCACTTGCTGTTTTTTGTTTTCATCTTCTCTTGCACTATTTGGGTCATCAAATTCTTTTTCAAAGGGTAAACAAAATTATCAAGTTTGGGAAAATGAAGATTTTCAGCAATCAAGTAATTATACAAACTGTGAACATCAATTTCTTCCTTAACCAAGCAATCAAGAAAATAATTACTTGAGTGAAAGCTAAAAGTTTTGTAACTGAACCATGTTACTAAAATTTGGACTTCCTAAGAAATCCTGATGTGTTCTAATCTTTGATTTTAAAACTGTGAACATTTGCCCTGGGATGATATGTTTGTACTTCAAAAGGCACTAAGTTTCTGAGATAGGACACTTTGAAGAAGCCATTAGGAATTATAAAAATATTTTCTCCATCTCTGTCTAGGTGATAAGGAGATGCTTTCATCTTAACACTCTTTTCAAATACTTGCAAGCTCACCAGTTCTCTCAAAAGACGTCAGAATAGAAAAATAAAGTCTGTTCTATCTGAATTTATTGATTACCATCTAGTTATATTGACAGTTTTTACTATTTTCTTCCAGTATAAATTGAGATGAGGAGGCAAATTATTGGCTGATAATTGTTTTCTATGACTAAATCACTTTTCATTTGCACGGGAACACTATTCTTTGTTGTACATATGGCAGATGCCGCTTTAGCATTTATACCAATGTGTCCTTTCTAATCAACATCAATGCTCACAAAATAATAATTAGTTGAACAGAAATTATCTTCTTCTCCAGTATACATTTTTAACATATAGCAAAATAAATTTTTCATGCATTTCTCCTTCTGTTGAAAATGTTTCCTATGCTAAGAACTGACTCAAATGCTATGCTCTTGTAGTTTCAACTGTAAATTGAAACGCTTGTTAGAACATCACAGTAGTCAAGGGATAAATACAATGATGCAGAGTACAAGAACAATACAGTACACCAGAATATTAAAGCTTAAATAATATTTAAAAAATAAAGTAGACATAACTAAATGAGGAAAATTGGTTTTTGCCTTAAACCAGATATGTAAGTACAGTTGAAAGTATACTGTACAGTATCATGTCAACTTAATCCCAATTGCTGCTTTTAAAATAAAAATTTAAAAAGAGAAGCATATCATTCTGCATAGTTGTTTTTTTTACATGGGCAGGCACCAGGAATTGAACCCGGGTCCTCTGGCATGACAGGCAAGCATTCCTGCCTGCTGAGCCACCGTGGCCTGCCCCATTCTGCATAGTTTTGATGACAAAAGTCTAATATCATTTGTACTCACTTATAATAAAACCAACACTTACTGAGGTTACCTCCAAAGAAGGACTCAGCTGATGCAAGCAAATTTTTCCTGGGATGTCCAACCACTCCCCATAGCATGACAACATGATGATTCTAGGAGGCAGATGAAAAAGCAAACTGTGCACATGGAAGTACGCCAGATCTCTGAAACTATTCAGGGGTGGGAAAGATTGTCCTGAGGGCAATGCTTTTGATGTAAACTGGGATTGCATTAATCTTAGCCTACCGCTGTAAAGGAATGTCCAGTAGTGTCAATGGATGAAGGACTTTTGGTAATGGCTTGTTTTGGCAATGACTTGTTCAGTTTTTGTCTTCATGCATTATTCTTGTCATTAATTTTATGGCTGGTTTTTCAAGCATTTACGCAATAATAAGATTTATGTCCTTTTTTTTTGCTATAAAGAGAAAAACTTTTGAGTCATACGTTTTTCATTGTTATCTGTTTTTTGACTAGAGATAAATTTTCCATTTGGTCTTAATCAATTAGTTTGCATTTGCTCTGAAAAATAAGCACAGGTTTCTTTTATTTTTCAAAAGTGACATGAAAGCCTAGATGGCTTCATAACATATTTTTTGAAGTTTCATAGCATACCAGACAATGGATTTTGGAGATGAATGTCTCACCAGGCTTATAAAATCTGATTTTCAATATTAACCATTCCATTTCCCATTTGCATTGTAACGTTTAGCTACATGTGTGAAATAACCTGTATATGTAGAATCATTTTCTGTTTTCACACTGGGAACCTGTTTACTCTGTATATTGTAGTCTTAAATGAGTGTTATCTTTTCATTATTTGCTTTTAATAGTACTTTTTTAATCTTCAATGAAGTATTTCCAAGTAATCTATCAGTTGGAGATACAGTGCTACACACTAGTAAGAAAAGGGCGATTTAACAAATAAAAGGAATAAATAAACGAGTGATTTTGTTGTTTGAATATTTGAAAATACCATTGTCAAGGCAAACTATTCCTGGCAATTTAATATTAGTCAAGATGTACTGACCAACCCAGCTCTTGAAGCACATGCAAAACATTTGAGATGACTATTAAATATATAGAGGAATGCTGTGAAAATCATAAAAAAATAAAACTCACATTTAACACTTGTGAACTGTGTGTGAACCAAATAATGACATCACTTTTACCTGTGGCCCATGTGATAGATCCCTGGGAACCACTTGGCACCTGTGACAATAGCTTTGAGAAACATTATGTTAAGCAATAGGGAAAGTAGGGCAGAAAGTGTGGTTATTTGGGTCATGGTACAATCTTATATAATCAATCCCAGACTTTGCTGAAGATCTGGAAACGTTCTAAAGGTTTTTTTCTATGCACATAGCTTTTCAATATCTAATATTTATATTATAGGACAGAATTGATATGTCCTTAGAGATGAGTAGAAGTATAATTAAACTTTTAGTTTTTATTTTTGTGCATGTGATTTTTTTTTTTTGTATGCTGAATGGTGAAGGTCACATTTAATACTTTTCCCATGTGACTATCCTGTTATTGCAGTACCATTTGTTGAATTTTTTTTTTTTTTGGAAGGGCATGGACTGGGAATCGAACCCAGGTCTCCCGCATGGCTGGAGAGAATTCTACCACTGGACTCCCGTTACACCCCTGTCTTTATTTTTAAATATAACTTTTTTGTAAAAGAAATATATATTCGTTCATTTACACATTCAAGGAATATTTATTAAGCACTACTGAGAATTAATGGAATATTGTTTTAGACATTGAAGACATAGCAGTGAAACAAAACAGACAAAAATACCTGTTCACAGAGACTAGTGGGAGAAAGAGAGAAATAATGAATAAGATAAACAAGAATATATATATTTCATTGGGTTATGGTGAGTATTAAGGAATCCCTGGAGTTGGGTTAAAATTTTATCAAGCTGTTTAGGGAGGGACTCGTTACAAGGAAGGGTTATGTCTGGGGACAGACTCGATTTAAGGTAAGTGGCATTCATGTGAGGATCTGAAGGAAGAGAGGAGGCAAATCATGAAGAGATCTGAGAGAAGAGCATTCCAAACATAGGTCTCGGTGAGGGCAAAAGCCCAGAGGTGGAACTTGCCTAAGCAGTGAGGCAGCCAGTGTGGCTGGAGCAGAAAGGACAAGGAGTAAGTTCTAGAAGATAAGGTCTGATCCATCGGAGGTTTAAGAATAGAGAAGCAACATGACCTACTGGGACAAGAGTGGAGCAAGAAGTGGCCAGATCCCCTGGTACATCCACATCACGGACTATTAGGCAGTAATAAAGATGTGCAAGCTATTAATACATGCAACATCTGGGATAGATCTCATGAAAAGTATGCTGCGTATAAAAGTCAATTTCAAAAGGTTGCAAACTGTATGATTCCTTTTCTGTAACATTCTTGAAATGGCAAAGTTATAGTGATGGAGAAAGGCTTGGTGGCTGTCATGGGCTGGGGGCAGGGGGAGGGGCAGAGGGGCTGTGGCTACAAAAGCATAGACCAGGGATCCTTGTCATGGAGCTGCTCGGTAACATGACTGTGGCAGAGGTAACACCAACACACAGTGTGATGAAATTGCATAGAACTAAACACACACGCACACACATGCACATGTATAAATGCATGCAAAACTGATGAAATTTTAAAGAATTCAGTGGATTATGCCTAAGTCAACTTCCTGGTGTGTTTCTGTACTAATTATATTAATGTAAGATGTTACCGTTAGAATTGGGTAAAGGGTATAAGTGATCTATCTGTATTATTTCTTTCAATTGCATGTGAATTTACATGTATCTCAAAATAAAAGCTTATTTTTATATTTTTAATTGAGTGATGCCCAATGTTCTCAGGTTACACTTGGCCATAGGGAATTCTGCCTTGGCGTCTTTCCCACCATTTAGTTACGTATAACCTCCGCTATCTCCCCAGACCAGTTTTATATATTTTTTTGCATCCATTTCTTGATCCCCTTCTTCTCCCTTGGTGTCCCCCAGAACTCTTTCACTTGTCTCCTCAAACAAGTTGGCTCTTTCTTCCCTTGCCAACTCCAAACCCCCTTACATATCCCAACCTCACCCTTCCTTTAGCAGCTGAGAAGGGTATTGACACTGGAGAGAATTCTAGGTTTCATTTCCTTTGAAGAAAGCAGGAGAACAATTCATCACACACCCTAGGAATTGTTCAACACCCCTATTTCATCACATCCCAGGGCAGACGCAACCACGTGCAATGTTGTTTTAAAATATAGCTGTTCGTTTGCTTTTATCTTCCTCCCTCTGGTATGTGTATGAATATCTCTATATCCCTATTTCTATCTAAAATGTAATGTCAGACCAAGATTTTAATTTTCCATTGTTTTAATGAATTAAATTCTGACCAAGTAACAATTATGAATTTGCTTTTTATAACTATTCAAAAATACTTTTAAAAACGTTTTTGTCATATCTAGCAGGCAGAAGCTTTATTTCTTTATTTCACACTAAATTCCAATGGTTAGTCTAAAAATTTTTTCCATTTAAAGAGTGCTCAGCAGGGATTGCTATGAGAAGGAAATTCTACATAATACTACTCTGAGGATGCCTCTCAAGCCAATAAAGTCATTTAGACTGAGTTCTTCATAAGTCAGTCACAATATACTTAGAAATAAAATGATACCAGTCATTTCATTTCTTAAAAAAATAAAATGAAATAGAAACAAAAATGGCCTTTGATTCTACTTTCCCCACCAACAATTGCCACATATCTCTGCCTTTCTCTATAGGAAAAGGCTTGGAAACCATCTTCAATTCCCCAATACCCTCTCTTCAATCAAGTGTTTGTTCCCAGAGCTCCAGCCCAGCTCACTAAAGACTTCCCCACTTTGAAATTCAATGGGCAATTCTTGGTCACCCTCATTTGACAATGCTTATCACTCCCTGCTCCTTGAGTCCCATATTCTTACTTGACTCCATGACTCTTGTTTTCCAGCCTACCTCAATGGATCCTTCTCTCAGTCTCCATTGCTAGTTCCTCCTCTTCCCCCACGTTTTTGATGTTAGAATGGAACCATAGTCCTTGGTCCCCTTCTCTTCTCTGCCTCCATTGTCTTTCTTGGTGACCTTATCCCTTCTCATGACATTGAATACCAACTTCCAAATTAAATCTCTAGCCCAGATCTCTTTCTCATTCTCCAGACTAGATCCAACTATATATTTATCATCTTCACATTGAGGTTCAACAGGCAGCTCTCACCTAACATGTCTAAAGCCTAACTCTTGATTCTATTTCTTAAACGCTCCCCTCCCCATCCCTGTCTTAGCTAATGGTGACTCCTACCTACAAGATAGACAAGCAAAACCCAAAACCTTAAAGTCAGTCTTATATTTGGTCCCTCTCTCTTATACCAAGAATTGAATTTATTAATTTTGTAAACAGTTGCCTAGCAGCATTCTCTTAATTGCTTCAAAATTTTTATTTGCCAGATATAGAATTATGCCATGTTCAAATAATGATAATTTGTCACTTCTTTTCCCATTTTTTAGATTAATTATTCTGTTCTCTTATCTAATTTCTTTGGCTAGAATTTCCAGAGTAATGTTAAATAATAGCAGTATTAGAGGATATCTATAATTTAATACTGTTTTTAAAGTGATTGCATGCATTATTTTGAATAATAATAGTTTTTATTTTGAAATATGGATTGTTTTAGCCCACCTCTTTAATTAGAAAACCATTGACTCAGAAGTGAATTTTGAGTTTTATTACGTCTTTAACAGTACCTCCTGAGTAAACCACTTTATTCCCCCTTTGAAACGCTTCATGCAGTGAAATAAAAGAATAGATTTTCTAAAATTGAACTATTGTTGCATTTCTGGTATAAATCCCAGTTAGTCATGGGTTTCATGTGATATTTTATTTAGAAATTTTTCAATTGATATTCTTTATGATATTGGTTTGCCATTGCGTAGTTCTGTGGGTTATTTTTACATTTTAGTTGGGGGAGAAGGGGATCATAAATGTTATTCTGACTAGGAGAAAATATCTTGCAGGTTTTCTTCTTGTTGTTTTCTTCTGCAACAGTTTTAATGAAATTGGATTTATATATTTCTTGAGATAGTAATAGAATTGAATGTGTGAAACTCGGGGCCTGGTCTTTTTTTGACAACTGTTTATGGCCATTGGTCTATTTAGAGGCTTTTATCTCTCTTGAGTTAACTTTCATTAATTTATATTTTCCATTTCAAAAAGCCTTTCAAATTTGTTTGTATAGTTGACAAGGTATTCTGTTATGATTTTTCTTAATGTCTTCTGATTGTTTATTAATTCCTTGTTCTTATCTCTAATTTGGAGTATTTTTGCTTTCTCCTTTTATCCCCCTGATTTAGGTGAGTTAGTAATTTGTATATCTAATTGATTTGTTCAAAACAAAAGTTCTTGAATGTTTATATGTTGCACATTTTCTATTTTTTAATGCATTAAAGTTCTGTGTCTGTCTTTGCATATTCCTAATTTTTCAGTTTTATTTGATGTCTCACATGATGTGGAGAGCACAGATTTTGAAGTCAGTCAACTGGGAGTCTATTAGTTTTTCACTAGTAATTGTATGACTTCTTCAAAAGTATAAATAAATATTTGTCTTAATGTTCTGCTACCCAGTTTAATTCTTCTGATGTGTATTCCTTTAACTACCTTTTGTTCTAATCCTCTATCTCTCTTTTTTCAATTTATTCATTTATTGTTGTGGTTGCACATATGTATAGACGCACCATTGAAAATTTTCTTTTGGGGTCTGCTATATGGGGAGACCATTTGTTTCGACACAATTTGGAGAGTTTCTTGGAAGTGAGGGGGTGTTCCAGCAACCTCACTTTGTATTTGTTTTCCCTCCTTCTGGGTAATAAAATCCCAAAACTCATGCCTCACAATCTAATTCTGTAGCTCACAGACCTTTATTTGGTGAATTGCTGTTTATTTTTGCCTAGTTGCCTCTACTTAGTAGCTGCAAAGCTGATTGTGGTTTTCTTCTCTTCATTCTACCTCAGATCCAGACTATTAAGAATTTTAGAGAAACCGGTGATCTGTTTGTAATCTGTATTTTAGCATCCTTTATTGAAGTTATTTGTCTAGTTCATTGTTCATGGATAGTTTATGTCCCTAGTATTATTGTCCATGCTTATTTTATCTCTTTTTTTCTGTGCATTTTGAGCATCAGGGTCACCTTTTGAGACAGTGGTAGAGAAGCCATGCCTGTCTAATCTATCTCTTACTGGAAATAACAAAGAAAAAATATTGTTGAATGAAACAATGATGGTGGAATGCAAAGTCAACATTCTTATGGCTAAGGAACTAATATGGTAGATTGATGCCATGTTATTATGCCATTAATAGAGGCCCTTTTATTAAAAAGGACCTCACAGGAAGAAGAGAGAACTAGTTAACTGCAAAATTGCTCAGAATAGGGAACTAATGGACAATGGTAAAAGAAAATGGAGGGACTAACTATATTATAAAGAGATATTTAGGTATTAAAATATTAATGTATAAATATAGGACTATATATATAAAAGCAAATACATATACTTGTGTGTATATAAAGACATATTGCAAATATGTTTAAAGTTCTGAGTCAATAATAATACTAAGACTCACTTTCATATTTGGGAGATACTAGGCAACCAACCCTTTGTTTTGAAAATTGGTAATTAAAGGGAAAGAATCAAGCATTTATTCTATCACACTTGTACAAATTGCACTGCTTAGTAAGATTATAGCTGATGTCAGCAGGTTTTTCCAAATAAAATTATTCTAATAAATGAGGACCAAGTGATAAAATTAGAATATTACAAAGAAATTTTAACCCTCCTTCTTGGACATATCCAAATACTAAGAAATTATTGCTGTTTCTTTAGGTGTTGAAATGGTGATTATGTTTTTAAAGTATATCCTTATCTCAAAGTTTACATGATAACTAGGATTTGTTTTAAAAATCTGGAATGGGAAGGGCCATGGATAGGGTATGAATGTGTGTGGATATGGATATGACAGTAATTGATAATTGTTGAAGTTAGTGATAATTAGTGGATACTCACCATACTATTCTCTCTAATTTTGTGTATATTTTACATTTTCCACGGTAAGAAGTTTTAAAACAGACAGGAGATATGTACAAAAGAAGGGCTTGAGGAACCCAGCTAAGAACTTTTTCTGGTTATTTTATTTTATTATCATGACTTCAAATAAGTTTTAGATTTAAAGGCAAGATCTACAAAGATAATAATAATTCTTCTTTATATTACTTCTCTCTTAAATCCCTTCTTCCCTTCTAAGATTTTGTCATGCTTGGTAATAGAAGTTTAAAAAGAAAGACAAAAGTTCTAATATGATCTAGCTTTAAAATTTTCCCTTCCATCCAACACCAGTACTCAATTTTGCCAAGTTCTCTACTACTTTAAAATAAGGATTGCATTTCTTCCAGTTTGCGATGACATATTCATAATTTCTGTCTAAGGCTTCATTGGAAGTGCTTTTAGCATCCATATTTCTCCCAACAGTCTCTTCAAAGAAGTCGAGGCCTTCTCTATCATGCATCTCACAATTCTTCCAGAATCTTTCCTTTACCCATTTATAAAGCCATTCTAACATTTTTGGTATTTGCAAATCACAGCATGCCTCTTCTCTGGTACCAAAATCTGTTTTGATTTGCTAAAGCTGCTGGAATGCAATATATAAGAAATAGATTGACTTTTAAAAAGGTGATTTATTAAGTTACAAATTATAATTCTTAGGCCATGGAAAATGTCCAAATTAAGGCATCAGGAAGAGGATACCTTCTTGGAGGAAAGGCAGCTGGCATACATGGTTCCTCTGTCACATGGGAAGACACCTGGCAATGTCTGCTCTCCTTTTCTCCCAGCTTCTGGTTTCAAGTGGCTTGCTCAGTTTCTGTGGGTCCTTCTCGCTTCTCTTGGGGTATTTTCTTTCTTAGCTTCTGTTGTCTCTTTCATAAAGGGCTCCAGGAAAGGATTAAGGCCCACCTTGAATTGGGTGGTTCACCTCTCCAAGGTAACAGCCTAATCAAAAGGTCCTACCACAAAAGATCTGCACCCACAAAATTGGATTGGTAGGACATGACTTCTCTGGGGTTCTTAACAGTGTCAAACCAGCGCACATGGATACCCACTGGAATCACCCACCCCAGAGAACCTGATTTTGTTGGTCTATGGTGTGCCTGGGTATGATATTTTTTAAAGTCTACCAGGTGATTCAAATGGGCAATGAGGAAGGAGAACTGCTTTAAAGGGGGGCCAGATCATTTTAAGTGTTTCTAACCTCCAACAAATCACGATAAAATATAAATCTGACTATTTATTATTTTGGTTTTGTTTTTCATCCCTCTCAGTTAACTGTCAGTGAAAGTATCTATAAAGAAATCGACCCCACAAGTTTGTCAGGGCTGAAGGCTTTACGAGGCATTTTCCACATAGGATGATTTTTCGTTATTACCACTTAATGGAGCAGTGAAAAAATATCATCACTCAAAGATTTTGCCTTTGGGACTTTTTCATATTGCATATGTATGTATATGAAATATACTTTTTTTTTTAAACATAAATCTGGCCACCTGTGACTTATCTAAGACAGTATTGTTATTCCTTAATCTGCAAAACCATTTGTATGCTGGGAAGCTCAGCATATGAACTGAAGCTTCAGCCAGTCTCTTCTGGGCCCTCCCTATTTTTGTGTGAGACCAGAGTGATTTTCCACATTTCTTTGGCACTGAGGAAGACGTTTCTTTTCTGGAAGCACTTAGAACAATCACTAGCTTTCTTATAGTGCGTCAAAACTTTCTTACAATCACCTCAACTTCAACCAGAGGCTTCCCTTCATCCTTTCTGCCACAGAAACTGTCTTAAATTTAGGCACAGCCCAGGTCAACATCCTTGGCCTCATTCTAATCTCTGGACTTTCAGAGCCTTCTTACCTGAAGCTTTTATGAAATTTTCTAAACAGAAGCCACGCTAGACAGATCCTGTCGCCCTGTTTTCTCCCCAACCTTTGTTTTTCCCACATATATTACTGCACATTTATTTCCATTCTTATGTACACACATCTGGATCCTCCCAGGTTTCCTCCGGAATCACAATGCCCTCAAGGTTATATCCACCAGGTGTGCATTTCTCTTGTTCACTTTTGGACCACCGCTAGCAGTGTAGGAAGCCACACGTGTGAAGCAAAGAGATAAAGCATACTTTGAATGCAACTTGTACGTGGATTCTCATTCCTTTATGGGCACATCTATCAAATCTTAGAACTTTACCTTCATAAAGACTCCATGTGCCCTTAGGTCCTTTTTACAGTCAATGAAAATTCTATAATCTGCCATGTTTCCATTTTTCCCCTGGAGACCAAGAAGCTTAGGGCTCATTTAATGCTCAATCATAATTAATGTATCAATCTAGGAGGCTGGTATTTTGCTTCCTCTTCCTTCTTTACTTCCTTTCAGTTACTGATTCCTAGTTTATTTTAGATTTATTGCAAATCACTTCTAATCTAATTATGAAGTGCATAGGCTATAACTATGATTGAATTTAAAAATCTGCATTTTAAGAAGGCAAATTTTCCATAAAAGGCCTAAGGCCTCCATTTGTAGTCCTAGATGAGTGCCACCAGATCTATGATAGGTTAAAAATGTGGTTGTCTATTGGGCCACCTGGAAATACGATGGAATTATAGGCCAGTAAAATAGGATCCCTCTACTCACTGCACCTTGTTCAGTAGGTCCCCACTCACCACCTCTAATGTTTAAGGGCTTAAGATAATCCATCAGAATCTGATCAGACATTTAAATGTTCCTTATTAGGAAAGTGTGGGCCATAGGAATGAAAAAGTAATAAGAAAGCAAAAACACATTCAAACACCTCTTAAGTGTGAGGTATTACAGAAGCACTATATCTAATTTTCCAAACACCTTGCAGATCTGACATGTATCCTCTAGTGAAGTTGAACCTCACAGAGGTTCACTTACTAGCCCCATTCTGATAGCTGGGCAGAGTTAAAAGAGAGGTTTGAACTCAGGAAAAAAGTCCAAGTACTCTCTACTCTCTCTGACCATCTTATCACATCTCTCTTGCCTATGACACATAACTTATTATATGTTTTATTCATTAGACAACTGTTAAACAACCTTGTGACTTCTTTTATCCTTTTTTAACTTTTCAAGAAAATATGACCTTTATTCTCTAATAAATTGTATAGCATGGAAGATGGAAATTTGAATTAACTTTTCTTTGTCTTTCATAGCATGTAGGTATTTATGGTCAAATAGTGGGTGCACCACCATTCTTAGTTATAGAATGAATAAATGAATAAAAGTTATTGAGCATGTGACTTCCTCTCCCAAAGTGCCAGGCTTTCCAGGCTGGCTCTGCTTAGAGAGTATAAAACTTGCCATTCACTCCTGAAATATCTCAGAATAACTCTACTGCCTTCAGGGTCTAGTTCCACTAGCTTTAAGGAGGATTTCTTCCCAATAAGAACAAAATGTTGTAAAGTTGTTTATCTGTGCAATTGTCCTCATCCGTGGATTCCAAGGCACGGATTATAAAAAGACTTTTAAATAAACCATATTAAGAGAGGCTTTCCAGGAGCATATTTAGAAACATCCTATTTTACTGCTCCCCTTGACCAGAGCCTAGCTAAGGGGAAATGACTTGATTCTACATCTCCAAAGGTAGTTCTTAAGCTGTGTCATCTGTCCAATCCCATAGCCTGCTGCCTTTCCAAATCCCAGAGAAGCCTGGGATTCTGCGAGAGCTGGGAGTGGAACTGAATAGTGCCTAGGAAGAAATGACAGAGGAAGCAGGACCTCTCATTTTATTACCCATGACTGTTTATAACAGTTGACAGGGTGTCGCCTGAGAATGTTGCCCATTCTGGACATGGCAATCAGAGGGAGGAGGGCAAGGAAAACAGTTCCTTACAATGCAGTGTCATCAGCTCGACATATTTCGTTTTCATGAAATAGCATCTCCACCTTGATGAATGCTTCTTTTAGTGTCTTTGCATCTTCCCACAACCCTGTTTTATGGCTGAGGAGTGAGAGGGAATCTTTTTTTTTTTCCTCAGCAAATTTGAAGCTGAATTACCACGAGACAACAGCCTTTCATCAGTGTTTGGAGAAATAAACAATCCTTCACTGCAGTTGGCCTGTGCCGTTCTCTGTCAATGCTAGAAATTTATGGTGGCTCAGATGCAAGACAGTTCGAAGGTCACTTTCTTTTCAGCATGAAAGGAATGGCTAATCCACACGGCATCTGTGCACTGATTAAACAGTCAAAGATGGACTAAACACTGGGGTGAGAAATTAAGTTTTATGTATAAGGACGTCTCTAAGAGAGGAGAGAGAAACATCTATAGGCAAAACATGCATATAAACTGGCCTGATTTATTTTCTGATTTAGTTAGTTCCTAAGTGAACAGTTCCAAAAAACTTCAGTTCCTTTTTTTTCTTCCAACAGAGAAAGATAGCAATACCTGTTTTTCTTTTAAGATGGTCATGCAAATACAAATAGGGGTATTTCTATAATAGATGCTTTTATGACTTAGCTCCATTCTCAAACTGGTGTGATCAAATAATATGGATTCAGCTCATTCTGTGAATAGATGACACATACCTGGGCATCAAGTTGGCCTTCTTCTTTTTATGGAATTTAAAGCCTATAATGACTTTATTAGTTTCCTAGGGCTGCCATAACAAATTACTACAATCTTGGTGCTAAAAACAATAAATTTCTTCCTTTGTTCCTCTCAAGGCCAAAAATTTGAAACCAAGTTGTTGGCAGAGGCTCGCAGATGGAATCAGTCCCTTGCCTCTTCCAGCTTTTGGTGGCTGTTGGCATTCCTGGGCTCACGATAACATCACTCCACTCTCTGCCTCCATGGTCACATTGCCTCCTTCTCTTCTCGGTGTTTTTCTCTGTTCATCCCTTATAAGGGCACTTGTCATTGGATTTAGGAGCCACCTGTACAATCCATGTTGACTTCATCTCAAGATCCTTAATTGCATCTGCAAAAATCCTGCTTTCAAATAAGATCAGAGCCACAGGTTCCAGGGATCAGGACACAGACATGTACTCTGTGGGGCCACTATTCAACCCACTGCAAACGTGAGTGTGCCAATAAGAGCAGCGGGCATGTGGCTGGGAGTGTGCCCCTGACTGATGGTTGATTTTCTGCTAATGGCTTTGAGTAGGAACTGAATAGCAGATCCAGAGTTGAAGTGAACCCTAGATAATGTTGGGTAGCAAGGCATGAAGTATCAGGAATGATCCTGCATGAGGAAATGCCTGCCGAACATTTCACAGGCAAGAAAAATATATGTAGAGAGGAATAAGGAGAAATTTCAGTAATTACTTCCTTCTTAATTGTCTGTGGGAGGAAAAAGAGTCTATTATAGCAGAGAGATATGACTAGGGGGTAGAGAAAAGAGCAGATATTTCGGAATTGGACCCTTACATTTCAAAATGCCTTGAAAATGACTTTTTTTCAGCTCTCTTAAATGTGAAAGTCTTTGTTGATAAGGAAGAGGCAGTCTTCTTCCAATTTTCACATTTTCTGCAGGAAACTCTTCAAATCATTTATAAACTAGTTAAAACTTGGGTTGTAAAATGTCACTAACTTTCATGCATTTGGTTTCTAAGTTGCAATGGCACCCATCCCAAGTGCATTCCTAAGATATCTGTTCAGCTGCCAGGTGAAGGTGAAGATGTAGAAAAACAGGCTTGGATACCAAGTAAATGGTGGAAACTCCTTTGCGAAGGGAATTAGATTATGCCTTGACTTATTCCAGGTCTTTACCTCCACACCACAAAGTTTTCTTCTGTTCTATGTATGCTTTCTATTGAATGCTGAATTAACTTGAGACACTATCTGGGAAGTTGTTTCTAAAGTGCCCAGTCTTCATGGCACGCAGACCTAGCTAGTATGTTCTGGTTGAGTTTGTCTGATTATGTGTTTATCATTTGTCTCTTACTACACACGGAGGAAACCTGCCTATACAGTTTTTTCTGTACTTAATTCCCAGCCCCAGAGTTTGGCATGCAAAGATGAATTTGATAAATGAACAATGATTCAAGGTGTCTTGGGCAACACTCTATCAGGAGGTATATTCAGATACCTTCAGATATCACTGCTTAAATTGAAAGACCAATTAAAAGGAATAAATTGAATTGTAAATGCTACTTTAAAATAGTCTGAACAGATAATCCTCTTTGGAATTCTCCTTATCTAAGAAATATCTTCTATATAAAGGGAGAAAGATATGTGGAAAAACCTTCTTCCTTCCACTGTACTTGCCAGGGACCTTCCTTTGGTTGTTGACACCCTTGCTTCTGAGGACCAGTGCCAGGTACTCAGAGTTGTGCAAGTCTTCAAGTTTTAAAGAGCCAGGGAAAGGGACTTGGGGGTGAAGTTGTAGTGGCCGCCCTCCTTTCCCCTGTGGGTAGTGATATTGCTATGCATATGGGAGGGTAGAAGACGAGCTGAAGGCAACAGTCGGAAAGGAGGGCGCTAGCCCGCTTCCAAAGGGTGTCCCATGATACTTTTCTTTCGTAATATAAAAAGTAGACTTGTCAAAAAGGGATCTGTTTTTGTTAAAATAAATATTACCCACCCCATTCAATTATCAAATTGGCAGGATCCCATATCCCGTGCCATATTTCATACTAAAGTACTTTAGGTGCCTCAAAAATATTTAATTGGGATGGCGAAAGCCCAAGTGCCTCTGCGCAGCCAGGTATTCCTGGTGCCAGCAATGCACTCATTTGCCAGTGCAAGGATTATGCCAGACACCCTTCAATATTAAAAGTTAGTCCACGGCTAAGACATACAGATGTTTGTTTCTGCAGCAAATATTCCACCAAGTATCTTGGCTGTAGCCAGCCAGTCTTGGCCTATATTTTACTCGATCTCTTCTCTAATTTCGGAAGCCTCTCGGGGCTGAACTTGGGCTTCCAGCACACTCGTTTTGTGAATTTTGGCAAAACCACCCCACCTGCTACTTTCAGGGAATCACTTACCTGGAGTTCATGTGATTCCTTTAAAAATACCAGAGGAAAATCGATCCTCAATTCCAGCATCTACATCCATGGCTGGGGACTGGTGGGATGTACGTCTGAGGTAGGCTGGTGGCAGGGAGAGGTGGGGCATGAGGTGTGGAGAGAGGACACACCAGAATCTTGAAGGCAAATGGAATTGTTAGGTCCCTAAGAGTTCATGCTAAGGAAATGGAGACTGCCCTATCTGGACTAGGCAGGAGTCCGTCAGGACGTGGAGATACACGGGAGACGCATGAAAGCTAGAGGTAGAAGCGGCTCCCAATAAAAGAAGACCTGGTAAACTCGATGAAAGGTTGAGGCTGAGGCAGGAGAACTGAACCCAAGGAGGGAAGAGTGATTTCCTCAACCAGTGCACAGAAAAGATCCGGCAAAGTGGCAGCTTAAGGCAGAGCCATGTCACTGGCAGAGATTGATCATCTGTTCAAAGTTGGGGGCATTTAAAAAAAGCATATTAACAGAAAAATACATATCAGAATTGTTAAATGGAAACTGGCCTACATGCAGATTTCCAAACAAAAGAAAGGCAAGCTTGGCCTAGCGAGTTTAAGGCAATGGAGTTATTTGAAAAACCGCATCATAAGAAGATGACAGAAGAAAAATACATTACGCTATTTCTTAAATCTGATAGTTTTCTTCTCCATTCATTTTTAAATTTGCTTACTTCGAAGAAGAGTTTTTAATTAACTTAATTTAACTTAATTACTGTGTTATTAAAAATAAGCTTCACAGCTTTTAAGTCTCACATAAAATTTTAACAATATATTTAGCTTAATATCATCCACCAATTTAACTGCAGAAAAAACTTAACAAAATTATTGGAAGGTTGACTCCTGGGGAAAATTAAACCCTTTCTGCTCTAAATTTCTCATCACTGGCCATTTTTAAAAATGAGTGCAATGATAAACAGACTCAAAATAAGGATCAATAACCATGAACCCCAAGAAAATATGTCCTCGCTGTTTTGAAAAGTAAATAGTTAGAAAAATTGGACTGTGGCATATTCACAACTCTGCATCTCTACTAAAACCCACTGAGTTGTTCAATTTAAGTGTGTGAATTTTATGGTATGTTAATTATATCTCAATAATGCTGTTTTAAAAAGGAAATATTTAGAAATTCTAATTTAACATTTGACAGTGTTATTAAAGAACTAAAGGGCATATAGACATCATAAAAATTTCAATTGTTTTGCACTACAAGCCATTAAGAATTTAGAAAAATAAAACAAATATGAACTTAATGGGAGTTTCTATAACATCAGAATAGCTACTGTAGGACACTTAGAATTGTTTTCACATTTGCTTGTTAATTCCAGCATATCCTTTAGCCTTTGGGTAACCTGACCCCCCACACAAAATTAAATTAAATAAAAATAAAATGTTACTGCTTCATTAGAAAATTTTAAAAGCTGACTGTTAGGGCAGGCCACGATGGCTCAGCAGGCAGAGTTCTTGCCAGCCATGCCAGAGACCCGGGTTCGATTCCCAGTGCCTGCCCATGCAAAAAAAAAAAAAAAATGCTGACTATTAATCCTAGAATCAAGTTATGTACACCACACTCAGCGAATGTCCTGGACCTGCACAGGGAGAATTTTAGGTGTTTGGCATTTTCTCATTAGTTTAGTCACTCTATTAATTGCTTCTATAGTGGTCTTGCCCAAGTTACTTTTATATTCCTTATTTTGTTACTTACCTTTTTAAAGAGACAATGGAGACATCAAAAAAAAAAAAGAAAAAGAAAGTCAGGATACCTATTAGAATGACGGGGCAGAGCCGTGACAATACCAAGAGCAGGCAAAGATGTCAAGTGACTGAAACTCTCACATTGATTATGGTAATTCAAAATGGCACAGCCACTTTGGAAATCAGTTTTGCAATATCTTATAAAAGGAACACACACACTTACCATATGATCCAGCAATCTCACTCTTAGGTATTTACCCAGGTGAAATAAAAACCTATGTTTACACACATACACACGCAATTTATGCAAATGTTTAGAGCAGTTTTATTTGTAACAACCAAAAACTGGAAACAATTCAGTGTCCCTCCCCCAAAGGGAGAGTATGGTACATCAAACACAGTATGGTACCTCCCCTCAATGGAATTCTACTCAGCAATAAAAAGGGACAAGTACTGATAAAACCAAAAATATGGATAGATATCAAATCCACTATGCTATGTAAAAGAAGCCAAACTCAAAAGGCCGTGATTCTGTTTATATTACTTTCTCTAAAACACAAAACTACAAGAACAGAGAACAGATCAGTGTTTGCCAAGGATTGGAGTTAGGAGAGGGGTTGACTGCAAAGGGCATAAGAGAGGGGTTTTGGAGGGGGGGGCAACAGCAGGTAAGAGAACTGTTCAGTACCTTGAATGTGGTAGTAGTCACACAACTCTAACATTTGACAAAACCCTACAGAACCCTGCATTAGAATTTAGTGCATGTAAACTACATCTAGATTTTTAATGGGGAAAAAAGTATCAATGAAATATTGGTTAGCTTTTTAAAGTATGCCCAAGTCAAGAAAGTACTCAAAACAAACAAATAATAAATAACAAATCACATCTTTTATTAAATATTTTATAGGACACTTTTACAATCCAAACTCTGAAGACCTTGAGGGAAGCATTGAGTTGATGCTAATGACACAAAAGTGGGAAGTGTCACAGCCTCTCTCCATGGGGTTCTGGGGAGAGAGTTCAGCTGAAAGCTTAATGTTGAATGCTAATGCTGTGCATGGTTACTACCTTCCCTCCCATGCATCTAGAATGGTATTAATTCAGGACCATGTGTTGGAGAATTGAAAAAATAAAGACTCAACTCATTTTCTATTCTGTAGTTGAGGTTAGGGACCCCATTCAGGAGAATCCCTTTTTCCAGGCACTTCCCATTTGCCCTGGTGAACATTTTGAAAACTCTACTTATTTCTAGAATCTTAATAACCCCACATTGCCCACCTTATCCTGAATTCTCCCAGATCTTTTTGTTTGTGTTTGTCATTCTCTTAAAATATTTCAAATGACCCCTTTCCTACGATTGGGTCATTCTACTTCTATGGCAGTGTGTGTGTGTGTGTGTGTGCGTATGTGTGTATAATATCCTGGGACACATTTCTTAGACTTAGGCGTATAGCTACAGTGAAGTTTGGAAATAACCTTTTCTTATACCAATTAGTGGGCATCAGCTCAATGTGTGCTGGTACTATAATAAGTGCTTTTCATTTGTTAGCTCTTTTAGTCTTTCAAACAGTGGTTCTCAAACTGTGGTCCCAGAACTCCCTTTCCTGCTACATATTTTCATGTAGTTGGGTTTTCTTTATACATGTCAAACAAAACAATATCTCACAATAGATTGCATGCAGTAGCAGATAAGAGAATTCAGTTGTCTTAGACTAAGGCAGACCAAGAAATTTACAAAGATGTAAAGCAGTGATACTCTTCTCAGGTTTTTTATTTATTTGTTTGTTTGAAATGAATAGTTATTTTTCTTGAGCTAGATACGTTATTTTTGTTAACATGCAATAGCTATAATACAATCTGTAAATGACTTAAACAAATACTAAACTATCTTGGTTTGATTTCTAGTATGGTAAATATCAATAGATGTAACCTATATCTAACAAAGAAAAAGTTCTTTGAGATCAACAATTATGTAAGTGTAAAAGAGGTTCTAAGATTAAACAAAGAGCATAAAAAAGAGGGGTTGCAAGGGTAGTTCAGTGGTAGAATTCTTGCCTGCGATGTGGGAGATCCGAGTTCGATTCCCGGACCATGCACTTCCCCTAACAAGCAAACATGTAAACAAGCAAACAAACAAACAAACAAAAAACAAGCAAAAAAATTTGACAAATAGTGTTGCAATAATGGGATATTCACATGGAAAAAGAATAGAATGTGACCCCATTATACAGCATACAAAAAAGGAAAGAATTAAAAAAAAAAAGAGAGAGAACTGCTACTTTAGAGGAGTCCTACAAATGGAGCTGTTCATCTCCATTTTCATATGCCAAATATCTCACCGACATCAAGTGACAGAGATGTCTGACCCCTAAAACTATGTCCATTCCCCTATAGCATACTGTGTCTTTATTTGCAAATGGTATTTCTCTTCCAACTATGCCTTATTCTAGTTGGGCAGTGGGATGGCAGGGTGAGGACAGTCACTATTTCCACTCCACCCTACCACCCTTGTCCACAATATTTCCTTGGTGTATTAGTTTGCAAGCTCCCGGAATGCAATATACCAGAATTGGAATGGCTTTTTAAAAAGAGAGCTTAATAAGTTACAAGCTTACAGCTCTAAGCCTATGAAAATGTCCAAACTAAAGCATCCAGGGAATGATACCTTAATTCAAGAAAGGCCAATGCATCTAGAACACCTCTGTCAGTTGGGAAGTCATATGGCTGCCATCTGTTGGTTCCTTGCTCCTGGGCTCCGATGCTTTCAGCCTCTGGTCCTGTGGGGGTTCCTCACTTTGCTTCTCTGGGGTTGGCTTTCATCTCTTGGCTCCCCTTGGTGCTCTCCAAGTTCTGGCTTGCTTAACATCTCATGGGAAGCCACACAGCAACGTCTGCTGGGCTCCAAGCATCTCCAAACATCAGTGTCCCTGCTCTCTTTCTCAGCTCTAGGAGTTTCTATTGGCTCTCTCTCTGTGTCAGATCTGTCATTTCTTACTCTTCAATAGCTACCTGGAATGCGTGGAGTCATACCTCCATGTAATTAAAAGGTCACAGCCGCAACTGGGCATGTTGCATCTCCATGGAGATAACCTAAACAAAAGTGAATGCTGTACAGTATTGAATTAGGATTAAAAGAAACATCTGCCTCCACAGATGAGTCAAGATTAAAACATGGCTTTTCTGAGGTGCATAATATTTTCAAACTAGCATACTTGGGGACCAGTAGGGATGTGGCTTAACTAATATGAAAAAAACTTAGAGAAAAGCTCACAGAGAGGAGCAGGAGGCATTGTCAGCAAGGCTGTGGGCAGGTGAACTCCTGCCCCCACGTAGAACCCCTGCTTTCCTAGGTCCTCACAAAATCCAGCTGCTTTCCTGTGTTCATGTAGGGAGTTGGTGTATCATTTTGGAAGAAGCATGGCTTTGGGAGTTAGCCAGCCTTGGCTTTATGCCTCTTCCACTTGGGGTGGGCTCTACTTCTCCTGTTAGCTTTAGTCGCCTCCTCTGTAAAATGGGAGGGTTCTATCCACATGATGGCAGGGTGGGGAGGCATTAACAAACCATTTCAAGTGCTTGAAGCAGAGTGGGGCAAGGAAGAAAAGCAGGCATCATCAAGCCTCATGTCCCTTGTTTTGTTCCCACCTAAATGCTCTTCTTATTTTTCCATAGATATATGGCTAAAGGAGAACTGCAGAATCTTGAGGTTTTGTGGTGGTGGTGGCTGTATTTTCTGAGTATTTTGGGTGGGGGTGGGGTTATAGTCATTTCATCAGTGTCTACAACCAGTGTCTAAGAAGTACCCTACACTTTTGATGTGTCAGGTATAAAGTCCTTCTCTAAAGAGAAATTTTAAAAGTAAGAAGACCTTATCTTCATGTAATAATTATTGGGAGGCTGAGGTCCCTCAGAATAGCTGCTAGCCTGAGGCTAGCTGGATGTCAGATGCACAGCTTCATTTCTTCTTTACTTTGTTCTTCTCTCCCATTACCCTCATCTGGGAGCAGGACCAGGAGAGGCGAGTGATGTACCAGGTCCTCACATCACTTCTCTACAGTGTCTTGAGGATGCTCCTTTCTATAGCTTATCTGTTTCCCTTATAGCTGAACAGGAAATAAAGTGACAATTAAAGAGCAGCTAGTTTCTACATATTAGGAAATTCTTTTAAATACTCCTTCTTTAAAATCTCCACCTACAGCAAATAAAGTTTGAACCATGTGAAACTGCTGCTCTTCACCATTTCAACTTACAAAATTGCAATTTCAAGCTAATAATTATCAGGCAAGAGTGTCTTTTAACTTAAGAAGAGAATAGCAACCTCAAGATAGCTTCCTCAAGATGCCAGTGAAGAAAAGTCCAGGAATCAAAAGTGTAGGGTCTTTTCAGAGAATTCCAAATGTAGGGATTATTACAATAACTCAACTCCTTTGGTAAATTTAAGAACTTTCCTAAGTAATGATCCAGCCATGAGGCATGGCAGAAGTGGGCAATTTTATCCCATCTGGATGTTCATTTGGACTCACCGGAAATAGACTTGGCGTCAGCCTTTTGGAGTCTCGGTATTTCTAAGAAGAGATCTGTACTCCTGAAACTGGGGACACATTCAGGCCTTCCTGTACCAGCTACTCACATCAAGGTTATTCCTGTAAGCCATTCTCTGTGTGGAGGTGAGCTAGTATGAGTAGCCAAGAGCAATTAATATATGTCAGTTAAATGAGGCATTCTTTTCTTTCAATAATCATGAGCAGAAATCCCAAGAGGGCCTTACGTTAAGTCTGATTTTGATTATATTGAATGGCTCTTCTGCATTAATTACAGAAACTCATAGAGCATGGGCTTGTCTGTCACTGGCAGGTCAAGAGCTGGACCCTCCAGCTCACATCTTTCCAAGTGGCAATCCACTTTGAAAAGTAACTAAGAGCTTCCATCAAGACTAATCAAAACAGAAGCCCTGGAAATAATGAAAGAGTGTCTCTAAAAGACCTTGTTCTGAAGAATTTGAACCTGAAGACTATTTCTGGAAGGAGAGGCTGGCTTATGCTGCAGTAAAAGCAAACCCAGGCATTCAGGGACTTGGCAGAATACGAGGTCATTTCTCACTTATCCCAAATCATCCATCGGGTGACTTCTCCGTGTCACCCTCTGTTTTCATGGCCCCTGGAGCAGGGAAGAGAGGACTCGAGAGTCAAGTATCAGCACTTAAGTACTTCAGCCTAGAAATCACACACAGTGTTTATGTTTACTTCTCATTGGCCAAACCAGTCTTCCTACGGCCATGCCTGGCTTCGCAGGGGCTGGAAATTGTATCCTCCCAGATACCTGCACCCAGAGAGAACTAGAAGTATTGGCCCTTCACAATAACAGTGAAGGCAGATTCCCAATCAAATAAATGAAGCCTCGCCCTGCATTTAAAACTATAGGATAGGAAATTGCCAGAACAAACCCATTATCAGAGAAGGGAAGCTGGTAGATAACTACTTCAATTGAATTTAAGCCTTTCCTTAATAAAACAATCTCTATGCTTTTTCTCAGATAATGTCAGTATATGAATTAGGCTTATTAACTCACTTGATTTGCTGACTGTGTTGTGGTCCCATCCCTATAACTGTCTCCTGGGAAGGGATTGGGCATCCCCCATGTCAGTCATCAGGAATGAGTAGCATTCCTTGACTTCGTTTCATGGTACCTCCTCACTCATTTCACAGAAGTTGAAAACTCCATTGAAAAATGTTCCCAAACATTCTAACTCCCTGAAGCTATTCTCCAAGGACATAGCACACCATTAACAGTTAACGTACAACTTTATTAAGAGCAATAGGCGGTCTCTTCCCCAGTCCTATTCAAGTAAGTTTCTAAAAAAAAAAAAAAAATTGGTCTTGGAGCACTCAGCAAATTTTGTCACCATCATAATTTCTTCTGTAAGTGATACTGAACATCCCACGTTATCATAGTTCAAGGACAAGCAGCTAATAGGCATAAGTTGATTCAATTTATTGAAAATGAGCTGCTTGAGTGACCTGAATGGTATGTCCTATTTATGGAAAGAGAAACTTGCAGCATCCCCCAGCTCACAGCACTGCACAGAAAGCTGAGGTTGGCAGGCAGGATGGGGGTGGGGGCAGAAGCCACAGAAGGTGGGAGAAAATGAGTTAATGCCTCGGCCGAGAATTCTGAAAAAGCCTCCTGGTCTGAAACTGAGAACATGAGGTGAGATCAGTTGGCCGATTTCAGTGCAGTGCATAAGAGGGCAGTAAAAAGAGGTCAGGCCAAAGCAATCAATAGAATTTACTCAAACATCTGCAGCTTCTTAGGGCTTTTAATGAGAATTTCCATATTAACATTAGGCTTTACCAGGGTACTGCCTAATTTTCTACTCAATTTACCCCTGACAAGTTATAGGCATAAAGGCATTCTTATCAAATTGACTTTCCATAATGTACAAAGGCATAGAGGTTTTATGATGTTCTTTGTAGGGTAAAGGGAGAGAGGATCAGAGGGGGAATAACTCTAAGGCAAGAAAACCCAAACCAACCTCCTATGAGTATTTGTCATACTTGAAAAAAATTTTTTCATGAATTTTTTAAATTCATAAAAAATCCATTAACAGTTCTGTTTCACTTCAGCCTGGAGCTCACTTATAAAACAGACAGTGGTGTTCGAATCTGAATAGTGGAAAGTCTCTACCTCAGCAACAGGAATTCAATGAGTTTAGGAATGAAAGCCGTTATTAGTCTGTGAACCAAGACTATGGATTCAGGTTCTAAAAAGTTTCTTACCGAAAGTAATTCAGGGGTATTCAGGAAATCACCTGAAGAAGAGGGCATTGCAGCGTTGAGTCAAGATGGCAGACCCTGTGTTCTTGGATGCTAGAGACTAAACTTCACCGTTTTTATTTTTGCCAAGTATTTATTTCCAAATATTGTGAAACCTACGCAATGGGACTAGAAATCGTCATTTGTAGCTGCTTTCCAAAGGAAGATAAAACTACATTGATAGGCTAGGACTGTGTCAAATGCTCTACCACTGTTACTGGAGCTAAAGCTCACCCCAAAATAAATCCACAGAAAATGTTAAAATAAACTTCCTCAAAGAGCTAGTCCATTCTAGAGGTGGAAAGTAATGTATGTTTGTCTGGGTCTATAGTTGCAACAGTAGTTCTTCCTCCCTCAAGTATATCTGGTCCAATTTTGTCTTTATTTAGGAATAATTTGATTTAAACTAAGCCTATGCTAGAGTTCCATCCACAGAAATCTTGACTTAGTTTGTCTGGGAAGGGTCCCTGAAATTGGGGAATGGAGACAGAAATTGTCAGGAAGACAGAAAAAATAAAAAGAGATAACTGATAACTCAAAGAGATATAAACAAAACAAAATCTCCTCCATACATAATATTCAGCAAAATGTTAAGCAAAGAATGAACTGGTCATGAGTTCAATTACTCAACGGCATAAACAAAATGGGAATCATCTGACATTAATTGTTGGCAGTTTCTTCCACTTCCAGATTAGGATAGTGGATCAGTGGGCCTGGCCCTCAAATGGCCCTATATAGAACAATATTTTGATAAAGGTAAATAAAGGTTCTTTGCTAATTTCCATATGTAAAGTTATTCTTTAGAGAAAATATGGAAGACTTGAGAGTGATTTATGAAAAAAAGTAAATAAGACTAAGCTTGGCAATGTGAAGACAAATATGTGTCTGATGGAAAATGAAACCAAAAAGAAGAAAGGGCAGGCAGATGTGATGCTAAAGTTGATATACATAGATGTATGATAAAGGCAAATGATAGAACTAAAGCAATAAAACTAGCATCCATAGGAAATGGGGAGCAAAGTGAGTTAAATCCTCAACTTTTATAACAGTGAGTCAACAGACTTCATGTAAACTTAATAAATCAAGAAATAATAGATGTATTATGTCAAGTTAAGGAGGAACTCAACAGAAGAAAAGAAAATAGAAACAGGAGTTGGGACAAGAGAAGGAAGGAATGTATCATAAGCTCTTAAGTGCTTCTCAAATCTTAAAACCACATGCTTGCAAATTTTTGAAAAAGATGAGGAGTAAAGAAATTATTTGGAAATATGCATTACATTGATTTACAACGCCGCCCAAAGCAGGGGATATACATTTATAACTTTGACAGTGCAGAGAGCTGGATGAAGAGCAGGTTTTCACATGCACAAGCTTCGGGCCCACAGTGCAAAAATAGAGAAGGGAGCAGAGCTGGAGCCAGTATAGGCTACAGGAGGGTTTAGACTTGGAACTCTACCTTTGCCATTAGAGTTGAGAGTGTCATCTTCTCTCTTGGGGACATTTTGAACATAGGCATTTAAAAATCCAGACAGATACATCCAGAGTTTATCTTGGTGCAGCTGTGTTCTGTTAAAATTAATTCTGCATAATCAAAAAGACATGAATCACACATGGAAATCAAGTAATACATGTAATTAAAGGAGAATGAGCTAGGGATAAACAAGACAGCAGGCCCTCCAGAGTGTGTGAACAAGACACCAATGTCAGAGGTTCCATCTGATGGAGCCTCTGGTGAGGCTGAGAAGAGCTAAGTCAGCTCACACAACATGGAGGTTGGAAGAAGCCTGAGAACTTTCTCATCTAGTGTTTTTAACCTGGATAGAATATAGCGATCCATATACTTGGATGGAAAAAAGTCTTTATTTTTACTAACTTCTATCTGAAATGTAGCTCTTTCTTCAATTATGCAACCAATCGTTAAGAGTACCAACAGTCTTCTTAGTTTGATACCCATAGAAATGGCAAGTGTTTTTATATTGCATTATCATGCTGCAGTTATCTTAATGCAGTTTGTACTCATTATTTCTCTAATATTACCGTAATTCTTAGCTCTACCTCTAGAGCTTATTATTTAATGCATTAACAAAAATACATGTTACTATAAGAAAGACATATTTTAATGTGTTTATTATTCTATTTCAATACTATCAATTTCCTTTGCAACCCTAAGTATTTTATTTTAAGCATTTAAAAATTAATTCTGAGCAGAAGTTCATAGCTTCACCAGACTTCTCAAGGGGTCCATAAAAGTTCAGAATTGCTGAAATCCCACTGTATTACTTTTCTAGTACTCTGTAAAAATTAACCACAAACTAACAGCTCAACTGCCACAATGTATTATCTCACAGTTTCTATGAGTCAGGAGTCAGCGCACAGCTTAGCTCCAGACCCTCTGCTCAGGGCCTGGTAGGGCTGAAATCAAGGTCTTGACTGTGCTAATTTCTCATCTTGAGCTCAAAGTCCTCTTCCAAACTCTTTCAAGTTGTTGGCAATTCTTTGTGTCTGTCATAGGATTGAGGCCCTCAGCTTCTAAAATATGATGGCATCCTCCACAACATGCCAGTTGGCTTCCTTCCATGCCACTAGCAGTGTGTCTCTCTAACTTCTTCTGTTTCTAACCTCTAAGCCCTCATTTAGGAGTTCACCTGATTAGGTCAGGCCCACCCAGTATTATATATATATCTATATATATTTTTTTTTTTTCATGAACTCAAAGTCAGCTGATTTGGAGAGTGGAAACAACCTGAATGCCAATCGACTGAAAAATGGATGAACAAAGTGTGTTATATTCACAGCCATAAGAAGGAATGAAGTACTGACACATGCCTACACCTTGAAAAAAAATGCTAAGTAAAAAAAGTGAATTACAAAAGGTTCATATATTATATGATCCATTCATTTGAAATATCCAGAATAAGCAAATCTATAAAGATAGGGAATATATTAGTAGTTGCTTAGGTCTGGGGAAATGCAAGTAATAGTTAAAGAGTATGAGGTTTCTTTCTAAGGTGATGAAAATGTTCTAAAATTGACAGTGGAGATGGATGCACATATCTATAAATATGTCAACTATTTAATGACCTTAGTTTCATTTGTAAAATCTTTTCACCTTTGCCGTATAACAGAGCCAAACCATGGGGGTGACACCCCATTATAGTCACAGGTCCTGTCCACTCTTAAGGGAAGAGGGTGATTCAGAGCAAGTGCACCTGGGGGCAGGCATCCTGGGGCCATCTTGGAATTCAGCCTTCAACATCCACCTTCTCATTAGAGGTGGGCATACAGAGGTCCAGTGGTCTTAATGCCAGGTCCAAACAGGCTGGTATGCTGGCAGCCAAGGAGGCTGTCTTCCCCAGACCTCTGGCCATTCTCCTCGCATTCCCACAATGGCTCTAGTTCTAAACCCTTCCTAAGTGTGATGATTTTTCTCTTGGTAGTTAATTGCTTCCTCTCCCTAGATGCTGTAATCCCTGAAGTTCTCCATCTGGCAATTTTTTTGTTTATATTCGTTCATTCATTCATTCATTCAAGAAATATTAATTGAGCTTCCCTGAGAAAGTGATGCTTGAGATGCAGTATGGAATGAATTTTGTAGTTACCTAGAAGATGGAGTGAAGGGGCTAGGTTTGCAGAGGCTTGAGGCAAGAGTGAGCAAAGTTGGAAAGAGAGACCAGGTGATAGAGGAAAAGAGAGCCAGAGGAGGTTGGGTTGAAATTAGTCTAGAACTGTGGTACTTTGAGATAAGTCAGATTCCCTATAAGGTGGGATCTGACCTTCATTTTGAAATGAACATTCAGGCAACAGAGTGAAAGGGGAAGGGGGAAGAGAATATGAAGATTAGTTGCCCAAGCGAGATGTTGAAGGGGCCATTACACTATATCAGAATATTTTATATCTGTAATACCGTATCTACTGACCACATATGGCTATTAACCACGTAAAATGTTGCTTGTACCAATGAAAAATATACTTTAAATTGTTTTTATTTTTAATCGCAACATATTGACATTTAAATAGCTATATGTGGCTAGTGGTTACCATATGAGACAGTCAGCTCTAGAAGGAAAGTAATGAGAGCTTGAGCAGGTTGTGGGATGGTATAAAGAAAACAGTGCAGCTTGGAAGGAAATGTAGAGGGCAAGTGGGCAGAGCTTTGTCAAGGATTGGAGATGGGGGCCAGGAAAGGAGGCTGGAAATTTAATTGGCAAACTACCACTGACAATTCACTTTAAGAATTTCATCCTTTTAAAATAGTTGCTTCTTCCAGCTGACAGCGATCCTGTGATGAAGGGCATGTTGCCCTGCTAACTTAGTGTAAACAGGCATATGGGCCATTGGGGAAGATTACAGCAGCATTGCACATGGAATGCTGGAGGAAGGGGGAGGCTAAGGTTAGAGACCCTCGAACAGCAGATGTGGGGTTTGCAGCCACAGATGTTGCCTACTTTTGCGTTGTGCCTAAGACCTGCACTTGGCTGGGATCTATTTCCCAAAATATGCTGACTAAATATTCAAGGTCCCAGAGGCTGATTTTTAGAGGATTTGACGCCTCCGCACAGCGATGACTCAGCAACTGAGACAGTAAGTTTCAGAAGCCATTGGCAGAACTGAGGGAGACCTGATAAGGATCTGACAGCTGGTGGGCTGGAGCGATGGCAGCATCCATATCCTCGCAGCAAGGGAAACCATCCGTTTCTCCAAACTGTTTGGGCATCAAAAGAAGAGTTGTGTTGTTTTCTTACTTAGACTAAAATTTGACTGTCACTGCTGCAGTGTTGAAATTGAATATTAACTGGAAAATCAGAGTACAATCACATTGAACCTCCACGAATTGAGCTGATGAGTGTATCAAACCCTTACATTTGTTCAATGCCCACTCCAAGTAGGGCATGGCCCCTCTAAGCTTCACAGTGTGCCCAATGCTCCCCAGCCCCACCTTTGCCCCCCAGCAAGCAGCAAACACGCTAAATCCAGAACGATTCCAATTGATATTCCATCCGTAGCTGACATACTCTTTAAAGTGGCTTCAGTCCTTGTGATGGAAGTGAAAAGGTGATTCTATATTTAGAACCTGTCCTAAAGATTTGGGATGTTTAGAGGCCCAATTAGACAGACACCTTTTTTAGAAACCTACAAAGTGGTCAGGCTGTCCATATATTTTAAATCTCACCCTCATTTTAAAATACAGTGACTCTTTTTCAAAGCATCAGGCAAATCTGAGAGAGCTCTGTCTTCATCTGAGATATAATTTGCTGAGTTTCAAATGTCATAATGCATACTGGGCAAAGGCGCTGCTCAGCAAATAACTAACATTGCCACGAGGGTCTTGTACAGGAGAGAAGGGCAGGCTTGGGCTGCAGTAAGAGCCAACAACAACAAAAAAAAAACAATGCAGGGAGGGGGGCATTGCCAAATAATACATGAGTCTCAAGTTCTTAGCCTCTCTGGCAATCGGATGAGATGATGGACCCTTCCTCCAGCTAATGTTTTTAAATGCATGACATGAAATGCATAGAATTGCAAAGTTTTTTTAATGTAGAAAATATTATACTGAAATTTAGTAATCTAAGTATTAAAAACATAAATTTGTGAGATAGTATTTGTGCTTCTTGATTAGCATATTAAATATAAGATCTAGTGGCATATCTAATAATATAATTTAAATATAGTGATTAGTTTAAATGACATTTTAAGTTAGCTGCAAAACTGTATTGTGATACTAAAATAGCTGTGCTGCCTATTGATGCCAAAGGCCCAGATATTGCTAATATTACTGCAATTGCTTGCCTACATACATAACTGAAGGGAATACTAAATTCCAATAAAGTAAAGATGCTCTATTTTTCTCTCTTACAAGTTCACGGATGGCCCCCGACCCTTGTCCCATCCTTTCCCCTCAATCAGAGCATGTGAACTCCAGGTCAAGGTCCAGTGAAAATGACCTAGCTGCTGTAGTCTAAAAAATTCAGATAAAAATCAAACTGGTAATTGCTAAACCCCATGATCTCTTCTGCAGGATCAAAGAATCTGAGAACAATGAAAAAGAGTGGAATTTTCTGGAGAACTTGAAAACCATACTAAACTAGTGAAAGGTTGGAGAATCGACCGTGTTTAATTTTAATTCTGCGTCTATGGAGTCAAGAATACCAATACAAAATGTAAATAGTGTTCCAATTAGCATATTGACCCAGGAGCCCTGGAAACGAAATGAAAATAAAAATCTTCGGAAGAGTTTGTAAGCATCGGGAAACATGAGGATGGCAGCTTGCTGCCTAGAGCTCAGGGAATGGCCCCTACAATTTTGTCTGTGATGTAAGAGAAGGTTCATGCCCTTGATCCAATGTTGTTTCCCAAAGAAAACCCATTTTCTCCACTGACAAATCCATAGCCAATCCCCTAAGAAAGAGGTCGAGGCTAGAGTTTCCTATGTCCATTTGATGTTACCATGCTTAAGAAAATATCCCAATGTGAAAACACACGTTTACAGTCGCATGGGTCATAGAGCTTACCGTTCTTGATAAAGAAGATACTTTGCTTTGTGAAATAATTCCCCATAGGGTTGTCAAGTCAATCAACTCAACAACTGGCTGCCTTGTGTAGGTCACTCTGCCAGCAGTGAAGGGTCAGCACGAATCACAAAGACACCGTGTCCTAGAGAGTCCAGCTATTAGGTGGAAACCCTTGAAGTGGGAGTTCACTGGTGCTCACTATGGTTTTGAAACTCTTTAAGCTTGATAGAGTTCACGGGGCAGGGGAAGGGGAAGGCAGAGCTTGAGAAGCACCACGAAGGAAAGACAGTGACCCACCACAGAGATAAACCCTTCCAGAAAGCCGAGGGGGCTACGGAAGAAGGCACGACTCTTTTCTCCCGAGGGAGCGATAGTAACAGAGAGACCACACGTAAAGATGGTCATCTTTGGGGGGACAGGGATTTGGGGAAGGGACACAGTGCCATGAAGAAACTCTAAGAGCAAAAGCAGAACAGAGTGGAGCCGGGACCATGGTGGACCAGCTTCGCCCACCTCTGCGGACTTGGACAGAGAAGCTGCGGAGAGAATGAAAATTCGCACCCGACAAGAAAGGGACAAACTGACACGATTAAACAACCACAGGGTGAGCCATACTGGGTCATGGGGATGTGAGAAGAGCACGGGAACCGCGGCCTGCATTCAGAATCCCCTGTCCGTAACTCTGCGGAGGGCGGGATATTCAAGAATACCAGGGTGGCGTGAAGAAGGGATGCGTGTGCGCTTTTTCAGAAACATCGCTCTTGTGAAGTCTGACGTATACCCTGAATGAAGGTGATACGATGTGATGCCAAAAATAGACTTTAGAAAAGAAAGCTTTGAAACCACAGAGCTGACAGTTGTGCAGTGGGCCGTGGAAGACAAAGCGTGTGTGTGTGTGTGTGCGTGTGTGCATGTGTGCCTGTGTGCGCGTGCCTTAAATCCTCATACTATGGGGGCGTTCGGTTTGTTGTGTACGGGGAATCAGCAACTTTCTTCTCCAGTAACATGAAACACCCTTGCAAATTCCATCCCCAGAGAAAGTTGCCTGTGGATTTTGTGCCTGCAGCAATCTGGGAAAGGGTACAGGTTTTCAGTTTGTGGTCAGGGTCCCAGGTCTCCCGACTTTAAAGAAGGACTCGGTGTTGGAGAGAAGATGCTTGTTATGGTTTGAATTATGCTTCCCCAGGAGATGTGTGTACATCCTGATCCCAGTCTCAGGCACCTGCTCCTCTTTGGAAATGCTGTTAAGCTGAAGTCGGTGGATTACGGTGGGCTCTAGCCCCATATGATTGGCACACTGAGGAGAGGAAATTTGGACCCAGACAGAGAGACAAGAGGGCCACGAGATGGAGGCAGAGGCTGATTTCAGAGGGTGCGCAGTCTTCTGTCAGACTTCTGGACTCAAGAACTATGAGACACTAAATTTCTCTTTTATGACACTTGGTTTGTGGTCCTTTGTTGCAGAAGCCCTAGGAAACTAAGACAGTGCTCAGGTTTCAGAGAATATCAAGTTCATATCCAGGGCAGCCCTGGCTAACTCAAAGGTGGTGGGGCTGGGGCCTGGAGCAGGAGGGAGACAGGAAGCCGTGTCCCTGGTTTTGTCTGCCTACCAGCTCTGAGTTCCAAGTGCCCAAAAGTCAAGGCATCTGCTATACAAAATCAGGACACAAACAAACACCCGCACACATGCATGCACATGTCTAACGTCTTCTTTAAACCTAAGAAAGTCCCAGATAGGTCAAGGAAATAAAAGAAATCATGAGGGGAGAAAACAATGGAGCATGCCATAGGCCTTAGGAAAGGGAAAAACATCTATTCTAATATCTTGAATTAGCAATAACAGAAGGCAGAGGGGAAGGAAATGTTGGAGCAGAGTTAGCATCTGATAAGAAGGCTGTGGGGCCTTCCCTAGCCCCTCAGCTCCTCACCTCCAGATCTCTCCCTGGTATCATGTGAGAGGACATCTGTTAGGAGGAGGTGAAGAGAGAAATTCCATCTCAGGGACTAGAAA
>PVIY010006910.1:0-84866 GCA_004026745.1 Myrmecophaga tridactyla
GATGGATGGATGGATGGATGGATGGATGGATGGATGGATGGATGGATGGATAGATAGATGAATGGGTGAAGGTCACATTGTTTGAGGTCCTAATAAACACCTCAGCCTAATACTCAATCCATGTACTCTTCAAACTCAGCTCTCTGTAATCCATATAGTCATATTTCCTCAGATGATGGTCATTCATTACTCCCTCACCTCGCGTGCAGTTGTTTTTACCTGTTAACTCCTTAGAATGTTCCTCCTTTCTCTAGATTTCCAAATTCTATATTGCGAAGGCCGAAGTAGAGTTAGGCCATCTCTCTGAAGCCACCTCCAGACAATTAGATTCAAGAATATTTTCTATACTCTCAGCATTTCCAGTACATTTCCTGACATGACTAATACCTATATACCTGTTTTCTAATAGTTACATGTATATAAGTTAATTTAGGATAACCGAATTCTTATGTTTCTTTTCTATTCCATAAATCACAGGCTTGTAAACTGCAGTTTTGTCTGGTTTTTCTCTTATCTCTCCTTAGAGTTCACTGTTTGCGGTGTGCATTGCCATGTATTTTTAAAATTTTTGTTCTATTACCATATATACAACTTGAAATTTCCCCTTTTAACCACATTCAAATATGTAACCCAGTGCTGTTAATTTCATTCACAATGTTGTGTTATAATCACCAACATCCATTACCAAAACTTTTCTATTGTCCCAAATAGAAACTGTATGTATTAAGCCTAATTCTCCAGGCCCTATACCCACCACATCCCTTGGTAATGTATGCTGTAGAATTCTGACACTATGAGTTGGCTTATTCTAATTTTTTCCTATCAGTGAGATCATCCAATATTTTTCTATTTGCCCCTGGCTTATTTTACTCAACTTCATGCGTTCAAGGTTCAGTTCTATTGCATGAATCAGAACTTCATTCCTTTCTAAGACTGAGTAATATTCCACTGCTTGTCTATACCACATTTTATTTATCCATTCGTTGGTTGATGGACACCTGGGCTACTAAGCAATCAGGTACTTCTATCCTCCATGACTCATCTGCTATTTATAAAATCAGTTTAGTTTAATGGCAAATCCTTTTTCAAAGGAAATAGATTAAAATAGAAAATGTCAGAGAGCAGTGCTTCGAGTGAGGGTAAGTATTGGTTTGTGACTCTTTTGTTTCAGATATATAAGTGTGTGTGTGAAAACATATAAAAATACACATTGGTATATTTTGTGTCCCAATATGACATGTATATTTCTTACTGTGAGCCATCATCAAAAGTGTTTTTAAAACTCTCTGCCAGGTACACAGGTGGCTCAGTGGTGGAATGTTCACCTTCCATGCTGGAGACTGGGATTCCATTCCCGGACCATGTGCCTAAAAAAAAAAAAAAAACTCTCTGCCAAAATCCTATTTATACTCACCAGTTCATAAGCAGAGTTAATCATTTCAGTCAACATGTCTATTACACTGGAAATATGGAAAGGAAGAAAATGGTCTCTGTCTTTGAGGACCTCACATTCTATTAGGAGAAACTGATATGTATACAAGCCACTTTAATATGGTGCAGAAAATGCTCTGACAGTACAGAGCAGGACGTAATTACTGTTCCTTAAGGATCTCTTGTTCACTCATATTCTTCATTTTCCTTGTCCAAAACCAACATACTAAGTTTTAATTTATTTATTTTTAAGATGTTAGTTTCATGTCTGTTTTCTCCTCTTCTTTTAAATGAGCCATATGAGTATTGACCAATGATGGCACCATCATATATCATGTCATGGAGGTCATGAGAATAACACATTCCTCTTCAACAGGGTTGAATTATTTTTCAAAGGTGATTCTCAGGCTCATACTTCAAGAAACTCTATTAGAAGGAGAAACTGCTGGAAAAAAAAACTGACTCCTGTAAAATTCCACTTTATGCAAAATGAGCAAACTTAGTCATAGGAAATCATGCCTTATACTTTCCTCATATTATTAAAATAATGTGTAAACATATTTCAATATAATATAAAATGTTAACAGCAGTGTACACATGAAATTCCAGATTGGTAAAAGTCAATGCCTAAAGATCATTTAAATGAATCATAAAAATATTTTCAAAGTAGAGCAGATTTAATATAATAGAGATTGATATTACATTTTAATTTTTCTTTCTCCAAAATCGAATGTACTTTGGGTTAATTGGGTCTATATTAAGAGCCAAATAAAGAAACATTTTCAAAAAAGAGATTTGAAAAGCACTTGAGAGTATCTTTGACATAGCAAAAATTAAAATTCCAGTCAGATTGTAAATGAAAACAATGGAATATTCTTTTCCAAATGTAACCAAAACATGCTACCAATTTTTCCCCATTAATATTAAAGTTTTTTTTTTGAATCATTATAATTGTCTGGGCCTTTTACCACATTTCCAAAGTATTTGATTTCATCTCTGCTGGGCCAACTGGATATTTGCCTTAAGGTGGTTATTGTTTTGCTGCTTGTAGTTATTTTTGCTGTTGTTCTGGGTCTTTCTGGAACCAATTTTTAAATAGAGTGCTTTCTCGAAAACTCATTAAGCATACCCTGAATGTGTAATCTATCTGTTCCTTTGGCTCCTTAGGACATGCCGTTTGAATAAGTGGTCTTTTATTTTTCCTCCAGTACTAACTCATTTCTATCATCACACTTCACTTGTAGTCCATTAACACTTTTTATAAGGTCTAGTTTCCATGCATAATTTAAAAGTTAAGGAATCTTTTGGACACTTGAATGTATATCTACACTGTCTTCCCCCCACACTATTGCATTAATTAGAGCTTGTCCTGTATGTTTGGCTGCATGGAACACTTTTGCAGCACATTTCCTATGGTTAAATCATGTCATAAAGTCAGGGGAAACTGTTTGCTTTATTTTAGTTAATCATGGTCCAGAGTCCAAGTCTCTGAATTTTATGCCCATATTTGGAGGTAAATTGAATGACCTTAAAAAAAAAGCATTCTCCATTTTATTTAATCTTCTTAACCAGCTTGAAATTTCAGTAGTCAAAATTTTCAAGATATTACATTTTACGTTTTTTTAATAGATATAAACTCCAGTAATGATATCTCCAGGTCGTTAGTTTTTCTCTCAGTCTAGGTTTAGTTGCTGAGAAGTCCTAGGGCACTGACTTAGCTGCTCAAAATGAATATTATATTTGTGTGTACTGTAAAACTGTGAGGATTTTCATATGACCTAAATAAACTAGTTTCATACATTTATAATATCTATTAATTTCCTTGAGAATTGTACCCTTGGAGAATGTATGAATTTTCTAGATATAAGCAATCTGTCTTCATTTTATATCTGCTCTGGTATGTGGTATGTGGTTAATCTATCTGGACAAGGAAATGATGTGAGCTAACAATTGCACAGGGCTTCATACTTTCAAAGATGTATACACTATTATATTTGATTCTCCTAACTTCCTGAAGTAGAAAAATCATGATATGTTTTTGTTACCAATTTATAATGAGAAAATAGGTGAAGATATTTTCTTAAGAACTGCTAAGAGGTAGCACCGGAACAAAAGTACATATCTTCTGACTCCAAATTCCATGCATTTTTTCCTAACCTAAATTCATGAACTAGCACCCAAAAATGTATTTATTCTTAGATGTGCCCATGATTGCTGCCAATAGGCTGAAGTTCAGTTTTTAAAAGCTTCATAAATCCTTATCTCTGCCCAGATAGCTCAATTCTTCCCACTCCTCCACTTCGCAGCCCTTCTTGGACAATCTACAAATCAATAGGAAAAACAACCAAATAGAAAAATAAACAAAGGAGCAAAAAAGCAAATGGCCAATAAATGCATGAAAACATGTCTAAGCTCCTTGACAATAAGAGAAGGACAAATTAAAATGTTAGATCTTTTCTCAGTGCATTAGAATAAGAAAATATGTATAGGATCTGTAATATCCTGCATGGGGGAGAGGAAATAGACACTTTTTTAATTGCTGGGACCCAATGCCTATTTCAGTAGAATTTGGAGTTAACTCTGAAGTCTAGAAACTAGTACTCACAAATACTGAAAAACTCTATGAAACTTGATGTCAATCTAAACCCAGAGATGGAAATTAGGTCAGGGAATGGAATTTCTAGAATCTGAGGGCCCTCTGCTTGCTACATGTGGTCTTCTATTATGACATGCAATACCCTATGCCCTAGGCATTCTCCACCCCACTTGCAAAAGAGCTCACTGACTTACAGAAAAGTTAAATCATTTGCCACAATTCTCTTAATTCACAGGTGGGAACCTGGGATTTAAATCAAGTTCCTTTTGGCCTAAATTGGGTCCTTCCATTACACTGATCTCTGAGAAGAATGCTTCCGAGAAGTGCTCGTTCCTATGAGGTGGGGTTTCTGAAGACATCTTGACCTCTTGTTACATATTTGAATAAGAACATCCAGCTTTTGTTTTTAAAAGCAAGGAGCCTACATCAGCTATTGTTCTTAAATAATCAAGAAGAAGACTTGACATATACAACGAGCTTTAGAACTTCTTCCCTCAGATCACAGAAAAGGAATTTTCTCTGAGAAACCATAATGACTGACATAAGTAAAACCAAAAGCAAATTTTAGGATAACTGTCAAAGAAAGTCAAAGTTAAGCAGCATTACATGCCCTTGGGTTATTGATAAGCTATATTCCATTGACAACATATTAATCCATGATAGTTTTCACACCCTTAGCAATAAGGAGAACATAAGTACTGACGGATAATGACATTCAGGGAAATCAAAAGGCAGAGTAAGAAATGCTTGTTAAAAATTCAAACAAGTATTTGTTGCTTGAAAGAAGTTGTTTACAGTTTCATACAATCAAAGCTATCTAAATAACATAATCCCTAATGTCCACACTATTGAGTCATAATTCATCTTTTAAAAAATGTGAACTGTCCAACCAATCTAGTGTAACTTCAATTTGTTTGTTTCTTTTAACCACATATTCCAGTCAGATACATCAGACTTTAAAACAATTAGTAATATTATGGAAGTAGACTAGTGTGACGTCAGGGAAATGGACTGGCTGTAAGCTAGTAGTGTTCACAAAATAAATCATTATCCCAAACGTTACAGAGAACCACATACAATTACATCTCCCCTGAGATCAAATATATAAATGCTCATTTACAAAATAGACAACTTGTGCTTTATTTTCATTGTGAAGGATCTAGTGCCACTCCCAACAAAGCTAAAACATGTCAATTTATCAAGACATGAGGAATAGGATCAACCAAATTTCTCAGGTTCTAGTAGGTGTCCAGTTTGAAGAACATCTATACTTGACAATTGAATCGTTCCCCTGCTTAGGTTTCTAAGCAAACTAGAAAGACATCTTTTTACATGCAGTATTCAAATATGTACTGATCCTTCAAACTTAAGGTTTCAGAGAAAATGTTCTTTTCCACAGATAAACTGGCTCAAAGAACAGACTGGATTAGATGCCAATCTTCAGAATGCTTGGAACTTTTATAGGACCCCAGGGGAATTTCTCTGGACCAAGTTGCCCCTCCTATTCAGTTAATTCCCAGGGAAACATGAGCAGTATTTTCTCTCAGTACAAAAATATTATTCCTTCTAGAGACATGCTCATAAGTCAATTAATAAAATTATTCAAACTCTGTGTTTTTGTGATTAACCTTCACTCTTTCAAATGACAAAGAGATATAGGTGAATCTTTGAGATAAAGTAGTTGTTATCAAACATTTTAGTCTGGTAACAGATAGAGACTAAAATTACCTCTGGCATAAAACTTTCAGGGGAAAAGTCAAAGACTTGGTTACCTGACTCTCTAGAACCCCCCAAAATGTAATGCACTTCCTATATGGATGTTAAAACTACTATTGAAAAAGAATTTTGCCGGAAACTGAGGAAAGAGTATAAATATATCAAATGAAAAACCTACCAAAGCATGTTTTCTATCTTCAGTTTTCTCTATAAATGAGTATGATTCTAATGGTTTAGTACAAAAAAATCTTACATTGCAAGACATCATAAAGAGTGTTCTATGTAGACAGAAAAAAACAAACTTTTTTTGTTGAAAAAATATGGGCTTAACAATTTCAAATATAATGTCTCAAAATATCAACTAATAATTCTTAAAAAAAAATAAAGTCCTTCCTCATTAAAACACATACAAAATTTTTCAGATGGTAAATATTAAAACAAAATAAGAACCACAGACAAACACCTATAAGTGTAATAAAATAAAATCTAGGTCTACATAACTATAACTATGGTTGGAAATGACTTAGGAAAACAAATTGCAGAATTATCATAAAAATATTCAATATCTGTTTTGAGGAAAGATTCCTTGAACAAAATTAGGACAGTTAATAAGTTGGGTAACAATATACAAAGCAAATATAAGGAAGGATTAATACCCAGAATATAAAGAGCCCCTATAAATCAATAGGATGAGCAATCAAATAGGAAAATGAACAAAAGAAAAAAAAATGCAAATGGCCAATAAATGCATGAAAACATATCTAAGCTCTTTAACAATAAGAGACACAAAAATTAAAACTTCCAGTGTATTAGATTAGGAAAATAATTTATAAAATCTGTAATATCCAGCATTAAGGAAAGGAAATAGACACTTTTTTGTTTTTTTAGGAAATAGACACTTTTTAAATTGCTGATAGGAGTATCATTTGGTAATACCTTTTTATACAGTTATTTAGCTAGAACTTACTTATTTAAAACATGCATACCACTATAAATTTAGCAATTGTGTTTGAATATGGCATCATTTATAATCGGGAGCTAAACATTGAAGTGATTTAGATTTCGGATTCTAGAGTCAGACCACAGTCTGCTCCATGTACTAGCTGTGTTACCTTTCATTTGATTGTTTCTTCATTTGTAAAATATTTCTCATGGTTGCTATGAAGATTCAACAACACTATACATGTAAAAAGCTTAGAACCTAGTAGCAGGGAATACCAATTATCAGCTAGGCTCTCTTCTGTTATTATCAGAACCCTGGTATTGATAAGGACAGCAGTATACTCAGCTTTAAAAAAGTAACATATTCCTTCAACTCCTTTGCAGCTAAGGCTAGCCAGGTGACACACTGATGAATGCGTTGCTAGGGAAAAAAAATCAGAGTATGGTTTGAAGGATATCTCCTTAACAGAGACATAAGCTCAATTTGCCTGTTGTATTTCTTCCTTCATTCTTTCAGAATGTGGATGGGATGGCTGAAGCTGGAACAGCCATTCTGTGAACTTTAAGAAAAAGCTAAGAGAATTTCAGAATTTTTAACCCAGACATACCCTGGGTTAAATTGTGAAAACTTTGTCAACTAAACCTATACCTGGGTATCTGGATAAGTTTAAGGGAACGGGAATCTACCTTCTTATATGGAATTTCTGTTATATGTAGCTGAATGAAATTCCACACTTAGATAAGTAATTTCCAATAAAATCTAATTGCAAATATCTACAATTAAAAGCTAATAAAAAGGAATAAATTTAAATGTCCATGAATAAGCAAGTGCTTAAAAAATGCATTGACACACATTGTGGAATATTTTATAGTCATTAAAGAAAAATGAGGAAACTCTTTATCAACTAACTAGTAATGATTGGCAATATAAAAAATCAGGTTGCTGAAAAATATGTGCATTTATTTTTAAATTAGGCATAAATATACGTGTATAAATGCAATAAAAGTTCTGTAGAAAACAGACCACCAATTAAGAATGATTGCTTCTGAAGAGGAAAGAGTTCAGGGTTGAGGGTGAAGAGACTCTTTCGTACTTTTCTACATTATATAAACATCTAATAAAAAATTCATGCATTATTTATGGAATAAAAAGGGAAATATTTATGAAATTAATCAAACTACTAACTTCCTTTGCAATTTGTAAAGAATACTACCATTAAAAATTTTGAACTACAAAAATCGAATCATACCTTCAATCATTAATTGACAAAATAAGACATGGATTTTATTATAAACCCCTAAAGCTTTGACTTTGTTGGGGAAGATGTCACAAAGTTAATTATAGTAACTACTTTAATGGCTGTGTGATATTTATTTTAGAACAAATTCACAATTGAAACTGAAAAAAAAATCTGCTTTACAAGGAGTTTAACAGTGTTATACTAAAAATTGCATTTAAGGAGTGTTCCACTCCTAGCGTGAGAGTATGAGGCTCTCCATGGACCTGTTCAAAAAAAGTGAAAATTATTTTTTGTGTCTCTAGAAGTGGTCCTAAAGGCATACAGCAAATGAAGAAACATTAATTCAAGAAAATCTACTAAAGGACTCAAAGAACACAAAGAGTCTATGGTATTTGAACCGAGACCCCTCCCACTCATTCCTGTTCCAGTTCAGCGAGACAGAAACTCTGCCCTAGAAAGGTACAGCTAAGAGTACAAAGTTCCCTCCCCACCACCCTGCCCAGCTTCCAGCTGGTCTGGCTCTGGAAAGTACAGAACATTAATATTTCTCTTCATAGATATTCAAATCAAAACCAAATGAGATACCACTTCACATCACTAAGGTGACCACAATAAAAATCTCAGATAATAAGTGTTGACACAGATGTGGAGAAAGGAGAACCCTAATACACTGTTGATGGGAAAGTAAACAGCATGGCAGTTCCTCAAATGGCTAAACCGAGTTACTGCAAGACCCATCCATTCTCATCCTGGGTATATATCCATGAGAAATGAAAACATATGTCCATACAAAACTTGAACACCAATTTTCACAGCAGCCTTATTCCCAGTCACCAAAAGGTGGAAACGATCCAAATGCCCATCAACAGATAAATGGAACAAATGTGACATATCCATACAATGGAATATTACTCAGTCATAAAAGGGAATCAAGTACTGATACACTGATACATGTTACAATATGGAAAAAACTTGAAATTATTATGTTAAGTGAAAGAAACCAGACAAAAAAAGCATATATTTTTTGATGTCATGTATATAAAATGTCATGAAAAGGCAAATCTACAGAGACAGAAAGCAGATTAGTCATTGCTTAGAGCTGGGTGGGATGTGGGAATAGGGGGGCAATAGTTAAAGGGTGTCTATTACCCTAGATGATGAAAATGTTCTAAAATTGACTATTGTGATGATTGTACATGTGTGTGAATATACTTCAAACCATTGAATTACTCACCAATGAAATAGATTAATTGTATGGCATATGAGTTACATCTTTAAAAAAAGATATCCTTTGAAAATTTGTATTTAAAACACTTTGAAACTTCCTGTCTCAAGCAGGACATGCAAAGAGCTTGTAAATAATCACTCCTGAACTAAGTACAAGAAAAATCAATTACTCTTGGAGCCATCAGAGAACTGCAATTTTAGGATAGAACACTACCCTGACATCTGTGGAGAAAGGTAAATTCAGAGAATCACATCCAAGACTTCATTGCTATGAGCAGAATCTGCTGAAACCTCAGATTGGTAGAAACACTAAAATGGTATTCTAACAAATTGCTATAGGCTGAGTGTTCACTAGTTTGAGTGACAAAATCCTTGGAGCCACAGTCTTTGGGGGAGAAGAGTCATGCTTCTGTGGGCATACTTCTTCAGAAACAAACCAGATTCCCACGTGAAGGTTTGAAGAAAGTTCACCTCATGGTTCTAATAGGGAAAGGAAAAGAGTAATCCTTGCGACAAACACTAGAGCTTTCTCTATAAAAAGGGCCTACTCTCCAGTAGGAACATGTTTACTACCTCCTTGAACCACAGCCATGGGAAAAGAACATTCCTTTCACTCCTGCCCCCATGGCCTTCTTGCTCCACCTAAAGTGGAAGTGGGGGAGGGAGGGGGCTCAGGGGAGCAATGCAAAAAGAAACATTTATGAAGGTCACCAGTCAGAGACACAAGCAAACTAAAATACTGGCATTTAATTGGAAAAATTACAGAATATTTCCCATCCTGTGTACCTGTTCAGTACTCCAACTGGGCTATAGTATAATGACAGTGGGTTACTGCTGAAAGATCTATGAGCTGCAAACTCTGTCTGAGAGGTAATGCTTAGCAAAGTCCAAAGTCAAGAGGGGAGATAAGAACATGTGTATTAAAGGGATTTGAAGCTTCTATCACCTATAGCTATAGCAAACATTAAACAAAACCCAAACCCTAAATAAATTAACATAAATCCTCACAGCAAAGGCATATTAACTTCAGTTCTCAATACCCACTGGTTACCAACAAAAAAATTGCAAGTCATGTCAAAAGGCAAGATAAAATACAGCCTAAAGAGACAAAGTAAGCATCAGAACTAGACTCAGATATGACACGGATATTGGAATTATTAGATAGGAATTAAAAATAACTATAATTAACATGTCGACTGCTCTAATGTAAAAAAGTAGACAACATGCAAAATAAGTATAGAGAGGAAATCTCTAAGGAAGAATCAAAGGAAATGCTAGAAATAAAAAACTGTAACAGAAATGAAGAATGTCATCGATGAACTCATGAGTAGACTTGAAATGACCAAGGAAAAAATCATTGAGATTAAAGAAGAGCCCATAGTAACTTCCCATACTGAAATGATTTAAAAGAGGGAGAGAGAAAAAAAGAGAAGAATAAAACACATAAAAATTTGAAGTGAGAAGGACTGAGAAATTTTTTAAATTGCCAAGCATCAATCCACAGTTACAGGAAGCTCAGAGAACAGCAAGTAGCACAAATACCAAAAAAATACACACCTAGGTATAATATATTAAAACTCAGAAAACCAAAAATAAAGAGAAAATCTTGAATCAGAGAAAAAATTACTTTAGCTATAGAGGACAAGAATTACAGCAAACTTCTCATCAGAAACCATGCAAGCAAGAAAAGAGTAGATTGAAATAATTCGAATATTGAAAGAAAAACAACAATTTAAAATTCTATGTCAGTGAAATTACCTTTCAAAATGAAAAAAAAAAATGACATTATCAGAAAAACAGAAACTGAAATATTTTTTACAGCCAGCAGACCAACCAGCAATAAATGTCAAAGGATTTTCTACAGGCATAAGAAAAATGATATAGGTCTGAATTTTGGATTTAAATAAAGAGAAGAAGAGCATAGGAGAAAGAAAAAATTAAAGTAAAGAAAATGTTTTATTTTTCTTATTCTTATTGAGCCAAAATATAACTGGTTGTTTAAAATAATGTAAGTATATATGTAACAATGTGTTGGGTGATTATAGTATGTGAGTAAGTGAAATAAATGACAATTTCACAGGGATGGGAGAGAGGAATTGGAAATACTCTATTATAAGGTATTTGTACTACATGCTAGGCAGAATAGTGTTACTTAGAGTTAAATCAGTTAAAGAAGTATATTGAAAACTCAAAGGTATTCCTTTAACAAGTATTAAAAGATGTACAATTGATACTCTAGGAGAAGAGATAAAATGGAAGTAGATGAAATGTTCAATTAAGTCAGAGAAATCAGAGAAAGAAGACTGACAAAGTAGGAAAAATTACAAATATGGTAAATATTAATTCAAATTTATCAATAATCTCTTTAAAGGTGAATGGTCTAAATGCACCAGTTAAAAGTAACAGTTTATAAGCATGGATTAAAAAATAAAACCATGGTCCACTACCTACTATCTACAAGAAACCCACTTTGCTTTACTTTTTTTTTTTTCTGGCGTGAGCAGGTTCGGGGAATCAAACCCCAGCTCAGAAGGCAAGAATTCTTGCCACTGAGCCACGGCTGCACCGCCCAAGAAACCCACTTTAAATATAAACTCTCCAATTAGTTAAAAGTAAAGGGACAGAGAAATATATAGTACATTATCACTAATCAATTTCAGGCAAAGCAGACTTTAGAACAAGAAAACTATCCTGGAAGAAAGAGATTATATAAGGATGAAGGGCACAATTCTCCAAAAATACATACTTTTAAATGTGTATGCCCCTAATATAAGAGCATCAAAACAGTTGAAGCAAAGTGATAGACTTGAAAGGAGAAATAGAAAAATCCATTATTTTAGCTGGAGCCTTCAACACACCTCTTTCAGTAATTGCTAATCAAGCACACGGAAAATTAAAATGGATGACGTTGACCTGGAGAGCGCTACCAGTCAACTTTATCTAATTGATATTTACAGAAGACTGTATCCAAGTAACAAGGAAATACACGTTCTTCTCAAGATCACATGAAGCATTAACCAAGATAGACCACATTCTTGTCCATAAAATGCACCTTAACAAAATTAAAAGAATAGACAGTATACAAAGTGTGTTCTCACCACAGTGGATGTAAACTAGAAATAAATCACAAAAAGTTATTTGGGAAATTGCCCATATATTTGGAAACTAAGCAACACACTTTTTTTTTTTGCATGGGCAGGTTCCAGGAATCCAACCCAGGTCTCGGGCATGGCAGGCGAGAATTCTGTCTGCTGAGCCACCGTGGCTTGCCCAACAATGTACTTTTAAATAACAAAATTACACATGGATCAAGGAAGATATCTCAAGTGGAATGTTAAATATATATATTTTGAACTAAAGGAAAATGATCATTTATCTTACCAAAATTTTTGCAATGCAATAAAAAGCAGGCTTTAGAGAGAAATATAGTATTACATTCATTTATATAGAAGAGATGAAAGATCTAAAATCAATAGCCTAAGTTTCATCCTTAAGAAACTAAAGAGGGGCAATTTAATACCAAAACAAGTTTAAGGAAGGAAATGATAAAAATTGAAGATGAAACAATGACTTTGAAAACAGTAAAAAGGATAAAGAAAATCAATGAAAGCCAATGCTCATTCTTTAAAAGGAACAATAAAATTGATAAATCCATAACCAAACTAACCAAGAAAAAGGAGACAACAAAAAAAGTATCAATATTGTTTATGAAATAGAGGCTATCACAATTGATCATGTGGATTATGATAACAAATGACTATTTCAAAAAACTCAAAAGACTAAAAGTCACACATAAAAGAAAAGGTAACCTGGATAGTTCTCTATCTATTTAATCAGTTGAATCAATAACAAATAATCTTTCACAAAAGTGCCAATCCCAGTTAATTTCATTGTTAAATTCTACCAAAAATTTAGATAATAAATAAGCTAATTCTATGTCATCTCTTCCAGAATACATAAGTACGTGGAACACTTCGTAACTCTAACACTTACTAACAGCATTTTGAAATACCAAAACCAGGCAAAAACATTATTAGGAAGCAAAATTAAAGAGCATGTCCTCTTGTATCCAAAGATAAAAAAATCTTCAACAAAATGGAAGCAAGTTTAATCCAACAATATATACAAAGAATTATACACAATGACCAAATGAAATTTATTCCAGCTGTACTAGATAGGCTCAATATTTGAAGCTCAATGTAATCTGTCACATCAATAGGCCAAAGAAGGAAAATTATGTGATCACATCAGTAGATGCAGAAAGTCATAATTTGAATCACACAGTATGTAATTTTTTCGTACTGGCTTCTTTTAGTTAGCAACATGAAGTTAAGCTTCTTCTGTCTTTTCAAAGCTTGATAGCTCATTTCTTTTTTCTCTGAATAATACACCATTGTATGGATGCACCACTGTTTGTTTATTATTCATCAAAAGAACATCTTGGTTAATAAAGGTGCCATAAATATTTATGTCAGGTTTCTGTGTGGACATGTTTCCAACTCATCAGTTATATATCTAAGAGCATGGACTGCTGTATCATATGATAAGCTTATGTTTAGCATTTTAAGAAAGTGCCGAACTGTCTTTTGATGTAGCTATACCATTTCATTTCCACCAGTAATGAATAAAAGTTCCTGCTCTGCAGGAACCTAAGCAGAGGTTAGGTTCTAGATCTTCTGTATAAATGAATGAATAAAAGGATACTCTGCATCCTTTCCAGAATTTGGTGTTTTTTAAAATATATTCTTTATCAAGTTCCCCTTTATTGTTCATTGACTGAAAATTTTTATCATGAATGATTGTTGGATCTTGTCAAAAAATTTTTCTGCATCTATTGATGTGATCATATAATTATTCTTCTTTGGCCTGTTGAGGGGATGGATTGTATTAATTGAGTTTCAAATATTGAACCCATCTAGCATAGCTGGAATAAATTACATTTGGTCATTGTGTATAATTCTTTATATGAATTCTTAGATTAAATTTACTAATATTTTGTTGAGATTTTTTTCATCTATGTTCACCAGAGAAATTGATCTATAATTGTGTTTCCTTTTTGGAATTTGGGTAATGTGTAAGGCTGTGTGATAGAGTTAGTGTTCCATGTGCACCATATTCTGAAAGATATTTTAGATAATTGGTGTCATTTCTTATAAATGTTTTGTAGAATTCACCAATGAAGCCGTCCAGGCCTGTTTGCATTTTGAAAGTTTACTCATTGTTGGTTCAATTTCTTTAATAGATACAGGCTGATAAAGATTATTTCTCTTCATATGTATTTTAGTAAATTGTGTCTTTCAAGGAGTTGGTCCATTTCATCTTAAGTTATCAAATTTGTGGGCATGGAGTTTTTAAAACATTCCTTTATTATTTTTGTAATGTCTATGGAATCTGTTGTAATGAACCTTTTTTCATTTCTGTGTAATTTGTATCTTGTCCCATTACTGATTGGCTTGGCTAAAGGTTTATCAATTTTATTGATCCTTTCAAAGAATGAGCATTTGGTTTCATTGGGTTTCTCTATTGTTTGCTGTTTTGAATTTCATTTATTTCTGCTTTAATATTTATTCTTTCTTTTCTTCTGCTTATTCGGTTTAATTTGCTCTTTTTTTCTGGTTCACTAAGCTTAGATTATTGGTTTTAGATCTTTCTTCTTTTCTAAAGTTTGCATTCAATGCTATAAATTTTCACTAAGCACTCATTTTACTGCACTCCACACATTCTGACAAGTTGCATTTTCATTTTTTTAGTTCAAAATATTTTAAAATTTCTCTTGGTACTTCTTCTTTAATCTGTGTGTCTCTTAGAAGTGTGTTGTTTAAACTCAAATTATTTAGGAGTTATCTAGCTATCTTTATGTTACTGATTTGTAATATAATTCCATTATTGTCTGGTGGCATACTTTGAATTATTTCTATTCTTTTAAATTTTGAAGTGTATTATGTGGCCCATGATGTGGTCTGTCTTAGTGAATATTCCATATGAGCTTGTGAAGAATGTGGATACTTTTGTTTGTGGGTGGAGTACTCTATAAAGGTCTATTAGATCAAATTAGTGACAGGGTTCCACAGATCAACTACGTCCTTACTGATTTTATGCTTACTGGATCTTTCAATTACTGATAGAATTACATTGAGGGCTCCATTTGTTTGATTTGTGCTAGCACGGTACATCTTTCTCTATCACTTTCCTTTTAATGTATCTACGTATTTTATTTAAAGTGGGCTTCTTATATATAGTTGGGTCTTTTCTTTTTGGTCCACTCTGAGACAGGGTCTGTGCTTTTATGCTGCGTTTAAACATTCACATTTAAAGGGATAAAGTTGGACTACAAGTTTCCACATGTGTGACTGTTCTCTTCTCATTGCACTTATTTTTTGTTTCTGTGTTGGTTTGATTTCAACTCATTTTTTTGGCCTTCTCTAGTACTAATTGAGCATTTTATACTACTCCATTTTCTCTCCTCTTTTAGAATAGTCATTATACTACTTTTAAAAATATTTTTTATAATCCATAGAACTTTATAGCATAAAATAAATAAACCTTTGTGCTTAAAATTGTTTAAAAATATATTTAGGAATTTTGGAGATCCAGGATGAAATGAAGACAGTGACAAGAAATCTAGCAATCTCTGAAACAGCCTTACTGAAGGGGTTGGGAATAAGGTGCTAACCTAAGCAACTTTGGAAATGATTGGAGTCTCTAGGATTAAAAGCAAAAGAAACTATATATAAGAGCTGTACTTTCATTGATTAAGTTGTTTCCTGCTGGGATACAGATTAGCAGTTTTGAAACCCTTTATACATATACTGGAACTGGACAATTAGGGGAATGAATGGCAGCTGATTAGTGCCATATTTCTCACTGCTGGAGTGGGCAGTTAAAAATAAGCAAGGAGAAGAAGCTAGAGTAATTCATGTTGTGATGGACTTATGGTTGGAGACATCAGTATGAACTCATATTTAGCTTAATATAGAAATATTTATAGATATGTATATATACATGAGTTAGTATACAAACATATATTTCCTTGCTCTACAGTAGGGAGCCCAGAAGCAGTAACACTCTAATATCAATAAGTACACCTAATGCCCAGACCCTGGCTTTGAATACCATTTTCCTTAAAAGAAAACTAAGGTTCTTTTTGGATAGATCTGATTATAAGAATGGGAACAAAATATGCCATATGAGTCTGGAGACTCTTGTTTTACCAGATGGCAAGAAAGTGCTCAAAATATACAACACATACACACATACACTAACACACACACTCAATGAATGATGTGGGTATGTCAGACATACAGGAGACAAAGAGCTCCCTGTGGCCAAAGTTGAAACAATCTGGATAAAACTAAAGTATAAGATAAATATCCATGAGTCCACACTTATCTAAATAAACTATTGAATAAATAAATGGGAAATCTCCCATGCAGAAGAATTTTAAATACTTCATGTAAATTTTCCACCCTTAAATAAGGAAAGCAAAAAATACATAATAAGAAAAAGAGCACAACTCCCCATTGTGTAAGTGTGGATTGCACTTAGTGACTTTCTTGCAAAGAGTATGATATAGAAAGGGAGGGAAAAAGAGTAGTATTATGGTGGAGAAACATGACAAACTCTACCTCAAGTCTGGTGATCAAGGCCAAATATCAACGTTGACAAGTCATGTTGGCAGTATGAACCTTTGATTTAATGTGATGAGAATGGCATTTTTCTTCTGTGAGCCTCCTCCTCAAAACATATTACCCTGTCTAATCATAATGAAAATATCAGACAAATTACAGTTGAGGGACATCATACAAACTACCTGACCAATAATCCTCAAAACTGTCAAAGTTATCAAATACAAGGAAAGTCTGAGAAGCTGGCAAGACCAAAAGAAGCCTAAGATGACAAAACTACTTCGTGTCATGTAGTATCCTGGATGGGACCTTAGAACAGTAAAAGAACATTAGAGAAAAAAGAGAGGAACTCTGAATTAAGTCTCTACTTTAATTAATAATATTGTGTCAATATTGGAGCATTAAGTATGGCAAATGTACTGCACTAATGCAAGATGTTAGTAGCAGTGAAAAATTAAGTGCGGGGTATACTGGAACTCTCTGTACCATCTTTGCAATAATTCTTTAAATCTAGATGTTCTGAAATTTTAAAAAAGTTACTTAGAAAAAAATGCTTGATAGTATCATATCCATTTTAAAACAATCCAAATATAAAACTTCATCTCATTTTAGAATAGACAAGCTGGGGCAAAACAGTGAAGTTCATTCATGCTGCATTGTCCTTGAAGAACAGGTGATGGGCCCTTACTTGTTTTTGGTTTTGTTTTTTCCCCTTACTTGTTTTATTTCTCCCCTAAAGCCAAGGTGTGTGTGTTGTAGGGCAAGAGTGATGGTGATATAATTCTTCTATTCCGTGATGCAGAATTTTCAATGTTTGACATTACAAAAGCCAATTCACGTTCCACAATCGATGGAAACATTTAAATATGGTAGAGTTTTGTGTAGTTTTATTTGGTTCCTTCTCTGACACCATTGGGAAATTAATTGTACACCTTACGACCTATGGTATTTTATAATTTGAGAAAATTGGTATATGGATTTTGTACAATATAGAGAACAATAACATCCTTCCTAAATGAATCTTTCAGTTCCTGTTTCAGTTCATCTGACAGACTCTCTTCCTCAGGAGAAGGTTTCATTAGTTTATTTTTATATTCAGGGTTGTGTTTTGTTCTTGGTCAGTGCATAGGTCATGGCTTACTGAACACGCCGTTTTCTACATTTCTTTTTAAGTACTATTTACATACATATGTTCAAGGTCTTCTAACTGTCACCATTCAAGTCAAAAACATCTTCAGGCTAGGGGTGGCTGAACACTGAACCACTTCTTTGTTTCAAGTAAAAAAACCTCTGGAAAATTGTAGGTGATACTTGCAGATATCAATAGTGAAACCTCTCTGAAACTTCAGCAAAAGTGCAAAATGGTTGACATTTGCAATTGTTACCAGTGACACTCTCTTACAGGATATTGCTATCCCTTTCTCTCCTTCTTAAAGACCCTTGGCAATGGTTACTATTTGAAATGGGATAACCATCTCCCCTACTCAGGAAAAGGATTTAATCTTCAAATCTCCTCCCTGACTTTTTCCATTTATAGTTCCAATTCTTTAAGGGCCCCCTCCATACTTTCAGATGCTACAGATATGGTCATTGATAATGATATGTAGCTTCATTTTCCAGACAGCTGCCACTGGAGACCCTCTCCTGTTTGTAAGTCCTAATAAAACTCACATCTGGGGCAGTGCAATGGTGGCTCAGTGGCAGAATTCTCACCTGCAATGCCAGAGAACCAGGTTCGATTCCCGGAGCCTGCCCATGCCAAAAAAAGAAAAAGAAATAAAAACAACTCATGTCTGACTTTGTGCCTAGTGTGTTCTTTAGTCTTGGGGCTGCACTGACCTGAGCCTTCAAAAGCTGGATTGGAATAGTGGTTAGTCACTTTTTCCTATATATGGATCATATGACTGCCATAACCTAGTTTACATCTAATTATTGTGTCTCTTCCCTCTGAATAGGGGCTCAATATGTAACTATTGCAGACAACACTGAAAAGTTCTGGGGTGGCCAAACACTCCGCCTCTATAGAACTGATCCTTGATGAAGCCATATAATGAGACAATTCCTCACATGATTTCAGACCCATGATTGACTATGAAATATGATTATTATACAGTTCTCATGCTTTGAAGTTAGCAGAGACAAAGCTGAGCATTTGAAGGTACATGTATATTAGGAAGGCTGTTGGCAGTGTCATAACTGGATTGTTTTGCAGAATTAAGAATTAACTGGTTTTGTCAAGTCAGATCCACTATTCTTTTTTCCACAATGAAGTAAATCTTCAATTTCTACATTCATTCCCTTTTTTATTTCTTTCTCTCCCTTGAAATTATTTTGCAAGAACATTTCCATGCATTTATCTCTTTCCCTCAGCTTGTGAAATTATTCACCCTTGAGAGGCATAATTGAGAGGTGTCCTATTACACCAGTGGGATTAGAGGCTCTATGAATCATTCTAACATGAGAAAAATGTTTGCATAAGAAGCACCAGATTTATGTGAAAAGGCTACAAAGAATTTTTAATAACCCTGGCTCTCGGTTTGGGCAGGGCTACAAGGGAGAATTTCTGTATGTACAGGCTGGAAATTACATATTGTTGGCATCATTTAAATGTAAAAATAGCTTCATGTAGGCAGGTGCTTTTTAACTGGGCACTTATAATGTTCATTTTCACTGATTTCTCCTCCTGAAGGAGCCTGAGACTCTGACAACGAGGAAGGGAACACCTTTAAACCTCAGATTAATAAATGGTGGACCTTTGAAACTAGAATTAGAATTTCCCCAAGCACAGTAATGTATGTAGTGTGGGAAAGGGATAATTATCTTTAGAGAAAAGCTACTAGGATGAACGGCCTGAGGGTGGATACGAAATCCACTGAACATCGTTCAAAATATTAGAGCAACTTTTTAAAGCATGAATCATTAGCTATATTCTACTTGAAGCCAGGAGTTTTGTTTATGTTAATCAGAAGTTCTAGATTCACCTGGTCAAGTTATTGTGTGTGTGTGTGTGTGTGTGTGTGTGTGTGTGTGTGTGTGGCCTTTATAATCAAATTTATTAAAATTAGTTTTAGGCTTTTCTGAATTCTTGAGAACACTAGTAACCTTCTTATCATATCAGGAATCATGGTCATTTCATTAAACATTTTTAGTCCAGTGAGGCTTTTTTAATTAAATAGCTAATACTGTCAACAGTGCTAAGTTTAGGAAAAGTGTAAAGTTTGTGCTTGGAACTCTGAGAATTTGGGTCTATGAAAGGTCCTCCTAATTGGTGCTCTTTTTTCTGTCCATCTTCCTTTTGAAATGTTCCAACATACTTTTCAGAAACTGCTTTCATGAAAATATCTGAAACTCATTCACATTAAATTTAAATGAATCATTGAATGTGCTACAAAATATCTGAACTCCAACACGAGTTTGGATTCCATCTCATCCAACTCCCTTATTATTATGTAGCAATTAAACACAGTTCCAAGAGGTTAAATGTGAAACCAAAAAATATGCAAAAGATGAACACATTGCAAATTTGTCCGTTCTGTTTCACCATTGCCCTTTTAAATTTGTTTCAGCAAATATTTCTCCCCTGCCCTTGGAATGAAATCATGGGCTAAAAATATTGTTTTTCCAGCTACTATCAAGTGTTGATGAAAAGTGTTAGTGAATAGTCTAAACTTTTGTGAATTAAAATGTCCAGTCCAATTTATATCAAAGTTACATTCCCTTACCTAAGTCATAGCTAAGCCTGACTAAATCAACTTTAGGGAACGTCAATTTTGTTCAAGTTTATTTTATTAATCTTAGCAGCTTTTGTACTTCTCTCCCCATATACCATGCTGCTTCCCTCCTCTGCAGTGTGGAAGAGGGTAGAGAAATAAATAAGGGGAACTGCTAACTTGTAGTTCTCTCAGTTGTCCATACACTGAGGGGACAGAGATTGAAATACTGGTAATGTCTCTCACATGATGTCTTTGGGAATTCCTAAAAGACACATGCCATTATCAGAGACTGCCCTGATGAAGACTTCAATGCTTCATGATGTCTCCTTTAACTGGCTTTGTATGAGCTCTTTTTCATCCCCCACTTCCACGTGTCCCAGAGAGATTCTCATGGTTATGTGGCCATGCCTCTCTAGGAGCCTTCTAGTCAAGATCCCTTTCCAGATAACTCAAATCTAGTTTCCCTTCTGTGGGGGCATGGGAATGGCTACCTTAGCCTGTGAGGGAGGAATAATAATAAAGGCTAACATGTACCATGAGCCAATCCCTATTCCAAGCACTTGGAACATTTTAACTAATTTTTCCTCACGATAAATTCATTTGAATTATTTCCATTTGTCACTAAAGAAACTGAAGCAACAGAAAAAAATAGTTTCATAGCCATGATCACCCAGTTAGCAAGTGGTGGAGGTGAGATTCCAGCTCAGGAAAGCTTCTGGAGAAACACCCTAAATACTATGTCATATGGAAAGCACAACAAGGGGTGTTTCTTCCCCTCCGAATTTGTCTCCTCTTTAAGTCATCAGAAGCAGCTCCAGCCTCTCAGTGTTAGACTTTTCCAGACAAAAATCAGGCACCCTTCCCTGTTTTCCCCCACCCCAATAAGCAAGTGCTAAGTCATACAAGGTTTCTTAGAAACCAGCTCACTCAGTTTGTATGGAAAGTACCACCTCCCCCGACCCATGAACAGAAGGGGAATAACCAGAACCTAATTTCTCTGAAGAAACACTCACTGATGAATTTCCCCTTCTTGTAGAGTTTGTGGGTTATTTTTGGGCTAAAGATGGCAGAACTGATGTGCAACCCCATCATTTAGAAACCTACTTAGATGGTCTAAGGCCTCCCCTTAATATGTGGGGTTACTTGGTATCTGATGTTTTCAGCTTTGTCACCTCAGTTGAATGACCAAGAAATTGAATTTTCTATTTAATGAATTGCTCAGCATCACACAATTAGCTGGTTGCTAAGTCCAAAACAAAGTTGTCCCCAGAGATACTTGGATATGATCAGGGATCAAAGTTAAAAGAATAAAGCATCAATGTATGTAGGTAGACTTTAGATTTCTGGGAAGTGTGTACCTACATGTGTTTTTATCATGTATGCTGTGCATTCTCCCTTTTTCTAATAAGAACAACCTGATTTTCTTCTAAGGAACAACTCTGCTCACAACTCAGGCTATGTGGTTCAGGCAGGGTTTACCTAAGTCCCATGGTTTCAGGAATGGATATATAAACTCAATCCAGCCATTTGTTAAATTCTGTTCCTCTAGCCACAATAACTGGTTAAGGTATGTACAAGTGACTTGGTGAATATCCTGAGAACTTCTTTGGGCTTACTCTAGAACTATTGGAAAATAGATGCTTATTTCTTCCAAAGTTGCTAAGCTTTGAATCTAACTGGTGGCCAGTTTCCCACCAAAAGAGATCACCTACCTAAGTATGACATCAAAACATGGGAAAACAGATCAAATCAAACAGAATCATGGTGGCATGATTGGAAATGCTAAATCCAGTCATGTCTGAAGCCATGGACCTACTCCTTGAAATTTTCAAAGGTATTAAATCAATAAATTCATTTCTCAACCAATTGGCAACAAAAAGATCATAAGAGGGAAATGTTTTCAACATTAATGAGAAAATTATTTTTAAAGGGGATATCATTAGGTCTGGATTGAGCCTTCTGACACTCCTGAAATTATATTTCATACACAATTAATTTCCATAGTCTTCTACCATAGAAACTGCCAATGACCTATCCATGATCCTTTGGCTTTCACATTTCTGGAGAACCATGGACTTCCAACTTGAGGCACCTGAGGACCTTTGCTTAAGGGTTTTCTCTAGCAATGGGAGGCTTTTCTTTTCATATGCTGGTAGGCCAGAATTTCTGGGGACTTTATGCCTCCTAGAAGCAGACCTCAACCAATAACTGTTGGAAGTTGGTGAATAGTACCCCAGCTCATTTACACCTTGGTTGAGATGACAAATGGACTCCCAGGGGTCCCTAGCGGAACTGAGTCTCCATACACAGAGGTGGCCTGCTCAGTAACGAACCCTTAATTGGCTTCTCTTTTGGTTTGCTTAACTGCTGGAGTGCCATATATCAGAAATGGATTGGCTTTTATAAAGAGGATTTATTAAGTTGCAAGATACAATTCTAAGGCTATGAAAATGTTCAAATTAAAACACCAACAAGAGGATATCTTCTTAGAGGAAAGGCAGCTGGCATCCACATCTGGGTTTCTCTGTCAGCTAGGAAGACACATGATGACCTCTGCCATTCTCTCCCAGCTTCTGGATTCAAACGGCTCCCTCATCCCCTGTGGGTCCTTCTGGCTTCTGCTGGAGTGTTTCCTTTCTGCATCTCCAAACATCTAAGTCTGGTTTAATCTCTCTGTTCTCTGTGTCATCTCTCCAGATATCTCCAATGTCTACATCTGCTCTGTGTCAGAGCTCATCTCTTTCCTCATGAGCTCCTTTAAGGACTCCTGTAAACTAATTAGGATAGTGAATGGGCAGGGACACAACTCCATGGAAACAATTTAATCAGAATACCATGCCCACAATTGGGTGGGTCACATCTCCATGGAAACAATCTGATAAAAAAGTTCCCACTCAAACAATAGGTCTGCCCCCACAAGATTGGATTAAGATTAAAAGACATTGGCTTTTCTGGGGTACATAACAGTCTCAAACCAACACAGCTTCATTCCCTTCCTTAACTTCACCACTTCCCACTTTCCTATTGGCTTCCTCAGATCACTTCCCAAATAAACTTCTTGCACTTATTTCCCTCAGGGTCTACTTTTGGGGAACTCAGTCTAAAATACCTTGTTGGCTATATGTCCTCAAATGCACTCAGATATGCTGTGGGGATGATTCACGCTATCCTTGTATATAACCTCTCTTGGGACTCTCTTTAACTGAGGCAGGTGAAAGGAATAGAAGACTTCTTTAGTGATACCTTTCTCAATCCTGAAATTCCCAGCCACTCGACAGATAGGAATATCTATTCTAAGACAAGACCTTGCTCTACCTCCCACAATCACACTGAGGCACCAAGGCAGAAGGATGAAACAAGAAGTTCTCCTAGAGAAAGGAATCATGGGGTAACCTTGAATTTCTGAAAATCAGAGGCTATTTCCCATTTATCTGAAAGAAGATAAATGGGATAAAGCAGAGTTTTCATAAAATGCATCATCTATTGTGGGACATTCTGTGAGTAAAATAATTACTCCTCAACAACTGCTGCAAACAGGGGCTGTCACATGCAACCTATGATATAGTTACACTAGGTAAGACCCAAAGCAAAAAAGAAATAATTATTAAGTGAAATGTTTTCAGAAGTTTCCCCAACACTTCTGCTAAGCAGGACTTTAATATTTCCAAGGTGGCTTGCTCTCCTTGGCCAGGTCTTATATTCTGAAATTACTTTCCCATCATCCAACATGCTTCCCATAACACCATCTACTTCTTTACTCAAACAAAAACAAGATTCATGTTCCCTAAGAATAAAACCATTCCACATGCCTTCCAGAGACATTTGCTTTTTAAAATATAACACTTGTTAAATACTGGAATGTACTATTTAAAAGAAATTGAGATAATGTTGAAAGGATTTTTGAATAGCATGGAGAAGATATTTGGAGTGAAGGAAGTTTTCAACTATTCCACTGAAGGAGAAATTGAGCTCAGAACTCTAGATCTCTGGCATAGGGATTTTTAGTAGATACTCAGAACAGGTCCCTGCCCCATGTACACCTCTTATTCCCTGCTCTTCTATGTGAAGGGAACCCCAGGAGTTTTGCAAGGAGGTGGCCTGCCCTGTCTCCTGGAACCCAACGGCAAGCATGGGTGGAGTCTATCTACTTAGGCAGTTTCTGGGCTGGGATTGGGGGTGCCCAACCCTCCTGAAACATTAAGAAATACTTGTTCCAATGTATTAGGGCTTCCTAGACCTGTAGTCCAATTTTTGTCCCCTTAGTCTGGGAGCCACTGCCTGAGAATTTTTAAGACGTTTCATACAGCAATTTTATTTCGTCTATCATATTTCCATGCTTGACTCCAAGTTGTTGCTATTTATTTCCATTTTATTGTCCTAAGAGAGCAGAAACATGCCTGTTAGCACACACTACTAAAACAAAACAAAACAAAAGTCTCTTTCTATGCCATTTAGAGTAGGTTTTCAAGAAAACCAAAGACAATTAATTTTGACTTTTAGTTATACACAATTGCTCAAGTAATGTTTTGAAATTTTCTGATGTGTTATTTTGCATCTCTGAGAAAATTAACCTTTACCCTAGCGTGTAACAAAGGTCTGGAGGAATATTATAATTTCTAAACAGGAGAAATTCAAAGAGAAAAAACAAGCCAATTCTATCATCTAGGAACTTAGCTTGCCAGTATTAAAGACTTGACTATAGTGGGGATTTTTAAATTGGGGGATTTTATTCTCTGACATAAAGAAAAGACAAAAGTAAGCCATCCAGGGTAGCTATGAAGTCATCAGGGACCCAGGCTCCTATTTTCTTTGCTCTACCATCTTTAGTGTATGACTCAAATTTTCAGGATCAAAAGATGGCTCACGAAGTACAGCCATCATATTGCTGTTCCAGGAAGGAAAAATGCATCAGGCCCTTTTTCAGTTTGGGGTTTCTCTCAAAACTCCTTCTTACAAGCAGAATGAGATACAACAAATAAATGGCCAATCACTCTTAAAACTCAGTCTAATATTGGGCAGTGCAACAGTGGCTCAGCATACAGAATTCTCATTTGCCATGCTGGAGACTCCGGTTGGATTCTTAGAGCCTGCCCATGGAAACAAAAAGTAAAAGCTTAGTCTAATATGGCTGTTTTCAAAATAGTCAATTTAATTAATGCTAAATCTTCTCTTGGGAAAAAGATGCTCAGTTTCTTCTACAAAGTGATCTCTACCTTTGCTTCACTCTAAATTTCTATGCAATCTCTGGAGGAAAAAAAATGAAACTTGGGTGATCTGGTGTCTTTGGAAGAGAAATACAATCTCCTGCCTTCATGCTGGGCTCTTGAGGCCATCCATGGATCTCCCATGCTCAGTTTCTGACTTTCTATTAGCAAGGACTCTCTAGGGTCAAAGATTGTAGCCACCAAACTAATGATATAATGTATACCTATTGTGCAGGTTTGAATCCATCATGTACCCCTAGAAAGCCATGTTTTAATGCTAATCTAATCTTATGGGAGCAGCCATTTCTTTCAATCCTGATTCAATATTGCAGAATGGAAACATTTGATTAGATTATCTCTGTGGAGATGTTACATGCTCAATTGTGGATGTGACCTTTTGATTAGGTGGAGATGTGACTCCATCCATTCAAGCTGAGTCTTGATGAGTTTACTAAAATCCTTTAGAAGAGGAAACATTTTGGAGAAGGCTCAGAGCAGATGCGGATGCTTGGAGGGCAGTTGCTTTCGAGCTTTAGAGCCCACACAGCCAAAGACCTTTGGAGACGCAGAAGGAAAATACCCTCAGGGAAACTTTATGAAATGAGAAGCTGGGAGAGAAAGCTAGCAGAGGTCACCATGTGCCTGCCCAGCTGACAGAGGTGTCCAGAGGCCACAGATCTCAACAGATGCCAGCCACATGATTTCCCAGCTGACAGAGGTATTCCAGACAGCATTAGTCTTTCTTGGGTAAAGGTAACCTCTTCTTGGTGCCTTATTTTGGACATTCTCATGGCCTTAGAACTGTAATCAACAAATCCCCTTTTTGAAAATGGTCCTATTTCTGGTATGTTGCAGTCTGGCAGCTTAACAAACTAATACACCTATAATGAAACTCTACTTCTTCAGTCTGTTTCCTCTCAACACTTACTGGTTGTAGTCCCAGGTACCTCTTCCACATTCTATATCTAGATTCCTACTTGACATCTCACCAATAGCCTGTGTCCTCAGCTCAGTGTTAACACTAAATTGGAATTGAAGGAGGTCCTAGAGTCACCCTAGAAATTCTATAGTCTGACCATGGAATTGGCTGGGACTACCCTCACTGGTCTGGGATACCTTACACAGCTATCCTCTCCTAAGTTACCAAAAAAGGAAGTAGGGCCAGAGTCCACTACTTTTGGTATTACCATCATTTATCAAACATTTCAACTTTCTCTGGGTCAAAGCTGGGAGAGGCAAGCCTGGATATAGCATCTGACCTCTTGGAAACAATAATGTATTTTCCACTTTTGCCATTCTAAATACATGAACTCATGAGCTTGGCACTAATAGGCCTAAAGTATCCATCTGTTGAAGGAAGATTAGAATTTATTACAAAAGGAAATCATTTATTATAGTGGGAATGAAAAGAGGAAGGAGATATTGTTTCTGATATGTAAATACGATTATGCAGTAAGAAAAGTGCCTGGCAAGTCTGAATATTATCTTGAAAAAGAATCCTTTAATTATTTTTCAACTGGTTTCCCCTACCCTTTTGCAGTTCAATAAACAAGCCTGGAGGAGAAGAGATAGACTTTTCCACCAGTGTTAAGACAATAGTACTGTTCTCCAATAGTTTAAGAGAAGAGGAGATAGGAGTGATTAAAAAAAAAGTGAGACAAAGGGGAAAGCTCTCAGGGGATAGTAGGAAGAAGAAGAGATGGGAAGAAAAGAGAAGGGAAGGGAAGAGATGAGATATTGAATGACTAGACAGCAAGACTACCAGACATGTTTCAAACCCTGACCCTTGATGAGCCATACCAAACCATGATCTGGTCAGATAAAAAGAGACTGTGAGGTGTTCCTGGTCATCTTTGATTTTTATATATGGCATAAACAGAACATGGGAATGGTTGAGGATCTGGCATAGAGTTTGGCAGAATAGATGATGTATTAGTCAGGTTCTCCAGAGAAATAGAACCAACAGGAATTCTCTCTCTCTCTCTCTCTCTCTCTCTCTCTCTCTCTCTCTCTCTCTCTCTCTCTCTCTCTCTCATGTGTCTGAAAAGTCTAAATTCTGTGGATTAAGGGAGCATGCTGGAAATTCCAGCGGAATGATATTAGAGTTTTTCATCTGGAATTCATGGAGAAGGCCAGCAAGCTGGGAAAACACAGAGAGAAGTGGATTGCATCACCTTGAGGCAGGATTTCTTCTTCTTTCAGGAACCTTCAGCTTTTTGCTTTTAAGGCCTTCAACTGATTGGATGATACTCCCCCACACTATTGAGGGGAATCTCCTTTGCTAAAAGTCACCTTATTGTAGATGCAAATCCACTCTACAAAATACCCCCACAGCAACATCTAGGCCAGTGTTTGAGCAGACAGTTGGGCACCATAGCTTTGCTACGTTGATGTGTAAAATTAGCTATAGCAGATGGATTTGGCCGGAGCAAAGTAACTCTATAGAAAGAACCGCAGAGTAGACCACCAGATGGAGCCCAAGCATGCGTCACAGCTGACGCAGATGTCTACAGCACCACAGGAATGGAGGTGAGGCCAGGTCATCCAGGCTGCTCCCCACTGCAAGTTGGAGCAAAATTTCAAGGGGAAGCAACAAGGTAGAAAGAAGACATTTCTCCAGACTCCAGAAGGCCAATGTCAAAGGATAACAATGCTTGCCTCTCTCATCCCTTAGCCAAGATACTTAGTCACCATCTTAGAATAAAAGCAAGAGAGGTGACTTGAACTAAGCTTTTTTTTTGCCAGAGAGACTGAGCATTAAACAACCTAAAATAATTATATAAATGTTCTAGTTAGTTTAAGTTTTAAATTGGATTGGATATTTTGTATTTCTTTTCCCTATATCTGGTGGGTATAGGTTACCTTTTCTCTGTCCATCTACATTACAATGAGAATCAAATATTTTACTCCCTTTGTTTGTTTGTTTGTTTGTTTGTTTGTTTTAGGATTTCCTCTCCTATATCAAGACTCAAAATCCTAACCAATCACTTGGTCTCATATTCCAATTTCCTAGAAAAAGAAATAAATAGGACATCTGCTACCATAAACCTAGTTTGAGCTGAATAACCAAATCTTCTTCCATATCCTCACTAGCAATATTGATTAGCTAAGCCAAACAATGAATAAAGCTTCACAGCTATATGTACACATTTAGCCTAAGGGTGAATAGAGCAATCCTTCTTCCTTCTTTTTTGTGCTAACAGCCTCATCAGCCCTTACACTATTTATACCTCCCAAGCAGAAGGCTTTATAAGTGTTTATAAGACACATAAAGCTCAATCCTACCTCTGTGTCAAAAGAGAGAGAAGAGAGATCTCCTTGTAGATCTAATGTCCTTTTTATTCCTCCTATTGAAAACTCAATTTATTTTGGCCCCCAAGTCCTTACAAGGGAAGGAGAGCATTCTGTATATTAGATCCCAATGATTCCACTACTTCTCTCCTACTTCTAATTAATTTTGATGTATAACCAAGAGCCCTCTCTGAAGCTTTTGGTTTTTAAGGCAGGGCGACAATATCATCCTGCACTCACAACCTATGAACATTCATAGGAAAATTCATTTGTAGAAAACTTCCATAAAAGTTGGATCCCACATGTGATTTTTGAGAGTTATGAAAGAATTCCCATAAATTCAACTTTTTCTTGACTTTGCAAAAAGAGAAACAAAACAAGGGACTAGGAAGATGGCTTTTCTCCATGCTTCTCCACTAGGATATGAGTACTCTCACATGTGGAATGGGTCAGCAAATTTGAGACGTCACCAAACAATTTCTTTCAAAAATAAATCAATGGTCCTTAAAGACTTGAATAAAAGTCATCATTAAGTTCACATTTATGCTGAAACAGAAATGCTGTCTCCCTCCACTGCCAAGCTTCTTCATTTCATAGAAGCTTTGAGTTTCTTTGCATAGGTCTATCTAAGACTCAGGAATTACCATTTTTAAGAGTAGAATTTATTTCAGGCAATTTTTACAGCTTTAGCCCAGTAGTGAAGTAAGGAAGAATTTGAGGCAATGTGTGGACATGGTGTACACTCAACACAACCTGCCATGCAAGTTGATAATATGAATTCTCAGAGATCCTTACAGTTCAGAATACTTGTATATGACTTGTGCATATTACATGTAAGCAGCACTAATTATTTTTGAAAATAAGTTTGGGAGTTATAGTCATATGATTATGCTATTATGTGGGCCTGATTTTATCTGTGTATTTGTGTATAGGTATATTCTCTACTTTAGAGTGAAGTTTGATCTAGAAACTACTAGCTTGGTTAAAAAGCTCTGGAAACACGAGCACAGTTCCAGTCATAACATTTAGACCTTCATCTCAATCCCATAATAGTAAGCTTAAGAAATGTCTAAACATTTTTTTAAGCCACAATATCCTATTTTCAGCAATGGATTCTAAACTATAAAACTCTGTATCTGCTTCTTTCTGACTTGGAATAAGTCCCTGTGTGGACTGGTTGTGAGTGCCTTTGAAATTTGCCAATAGCTCCAAGGTACAAAAGCAGACTGGCAAAAAGAACTATGTTTGAATCCCTGTTCTGATTAAATAATTCAGAAAAATTGTATCGCTATGCACTGCATCTGATTGGGTTCTGTGTTGCCCTTTGGTTCACGTTGAACAGAAGCACCTCTGTGACTCTTAAAAGGTCAAGAGCTGTCCTTTGAAATTACGATGATGTACAATTAAGGAGAAGCTATTTCAGTTATCAACATGCAGTAACTCAATTGACCATAGTTAAGGAAGAATACAAATTCCTAAGATATTCCAAACATCTGGCTTTGGATGCTTCCCCCTTTCCATAACTGACATGTTTGCTACTCATGGGTGAATGTCTATATAGCACATTTTAATGACATCTGTTTCAAGTTAGGGCTAATTAATATCCATTTGTATGTGTTTCTCTCTCACTCTCTTTTGCTCTCGCTCTCACTCTTGCTCTCTTGCTCTCACTCTCATTCTCTTGCCAAAAATATATTAGAAGATACCAATCAAGAAAAAAGTTGCTTTTGCAGACAAGACTTTGCATTTAAACGCATTTATTAAAAGAGACACATATACTTAATATTAAAGTTTCTCAAATCTGTACACATTGACCCAATTGTGAAAATTGTCCCCAAAGTCATAGCTAAAATTTATGGAATAATTTGTATGTCCCAGTATTTCCATGAGAATTTGCATTCATTGTCTTTATTAATCACAACAACAACTCCATGGGGTCTGCTGTCAGTGACACAATATTCTAAGCGAAGAAACTTAGAGAGGTAAAATAACTTGCTCAAGGGCACACCACTAGCAAAAGAATAGTTGTACTTCTAGCCTAAGTGGTACCAAAGCCTCACTGTACAACTTCATTAATGGATTATAAAACACCAAGATGGTCAAACCTTCATGTGACAGTAACGATGTTATATGGAGAACCTTATATAAGGTGCTTTCCGAATTAGAACTTACAAAACTGGCCCCTTCACAGCCCAGAGGCTCTCTCACAACAACACTTAACAAAGGATTGTATCTGAATTTTTCTTCCAGTAGTCTATATGACTTTTCACAATTCTCTAAACTTCTCTAAATCTGGATTTCTTAGGGTAAATTGGTTATGTCGGGCTGACATATCCCGTAAGATTATTACAAGGATCCCAGAAGTTAAAATATGTATTGAAATGTTTTGCATGCTCTAAAGAATAATTTCCCAGGGCGTTAAGCCAAAAACATACTTCCCCAGAAGTTGCAACAGATGTTTTAGAGTATGAAGAGTTGCGGGTCAACTTGGTTTGGGAGTCTACATTCTGCTATCAGTATCCCCGTGTAGAGTGTCCGTGTTGTCTGGTTTGCAATCTCTGCCAGCCCGTTCCACTACTGGGATTCACACTGTTGGAAACTCGCTTCTCCTCCCACCCCACATGCTGTTGGTGGAAATGCTACTTACCGAGGGCACAGCAGGGCATGGACCCAGTCTTCTCTGGTACCTATTACAGCTCTGCAAGATAATGCCATAGCAAGGTCTAAGCATGTGAGTCCAGAGGTCCTGGTGGCCATACAGTAGAGACAAAACCATTTAACTCACTTTTTCAGCTAAAGATGCTTTGTTTTGGGTTTCTGTTTAACATGGTATTTCCTAGAGATTCATTTTGAAAGACAGAAGAAAATGCTAGCAGATCTCTATGAAACATAGTTTGGAATGTTTCCTACATGGAATCCATGTAGGAAGTAGATTTGTCCATTTTTGTTTATTTCATAGTAGATTTGTCCATTTTTTGTCTATTTCATCCATAGTCATTAGGAAGCCATACCAAAAAGATGCCACTTCTGTACGAGTGTATTGTTATAAGGGATGGGTGAATGAATAAGCAAGAACTGCTGTAAGGATATTGAACAAAGAAGTTAAGTCATCAGTTAGGGAATTAACAAAGTAATCTATTATAGTCTTTTTTTTTTATTTTAGCATTCTGATGTCTGTTTGGATATTTCCCTATCTGCTCCAGCCAATAATTCTTTTGTGATTCTTAGGCATATTCTGGACAGATTACTGATTATATGAATATAGCACTGGTTATATTCATACAGCCCAATAAAATGTTCAGCATTGTATAAAGTCCCCCTATGTCTTGTTGGTTAATTGTCAACCTTCACACCATGATGTTGTCTCCATATGACAATGAATCAAAAAGAAATTGGTTTACTTGATAATAATCTGTTGGATTAAAAAAAGCACACAAAAAGGAAAGAGTTTTCAAAATATAAATGATGCTCTAAAGCAAGGTTGATCAGCATAAGTGTATCTTTAAAGTGTAATTGTAAACTTTGAAATATGTCAAAAAATATAGGTGCTTGGAAAGTTGGAGATTCATCCTAAGTGTATCTTGGTATTCATCAAACATTCTATGTATTAAATGATAGAGCTTCATTGGCAGAATCTACGTACTTAATAAGGAAAAACTGAGTTAAATGGAATCTTTTAGTATTAACCCATAGCCCCACTCTCAGTAGAGGGTATGGGTAAGCTTTCAGAGAAAGTAACAGAGAATGCTACTCAGCATGACTTTAAAATAAAATAATTTATTACTTCACATATCTAGAAGGATTCATCATTGACTCAGGTTTTGAACATCTTTCCAAACCTCAGTTTTGTCCTGAGGCTTATCTCTTTCAGCTAACTGCAATTTGGTTGCAGAAGCTCCAAGTATTACAACCTCACCTGACAAAGACAAAAAATAAAAAAGGTTACATCCTTAGATCTCGTTATGGCCTCTTACTAACAGAAACAACAATTTTCCAAGGAGATTTTCAGAGGCCTTCTCTTGTATTCTATTGTCTAGAATCATATCATATACCCATTTCAAAACCTATCACTGAGAAGATGAATAAATGCTTTAAACTAAACATTATTTACCCACTTCAAATGATAGAGGGACCCAGACTCCCTCATAGTAAATGGTGAATACTTTAACAAAATCAGGATCTGCAAACAAAGAAGAAATGGGTTGGGGCAGCATTGTCTACCACAGTTCCCCTGAAAATAAAATGTTCTGGTACAAAAACGCAAAAAGAAAAAAATTTTTTTTAATTTACTATAATCTCAGAGGAAATAAAAATAAAATAGAAAGTACTTTTTATTTTTCATTTCTAAGAACTACTTTTTAATTTTTTTTTAAGAACTGATATGGGTTCTTTAGAAGGAGAGAAGCAGAGCCCAATCTAGATTGATTTTGTTTATAAAACACATTCTTTTCAAGAGGTCTTTTATACACACCTGTGAAATATTTATCTCTCTAAAAATGAGCGTGTTGGCACTCTACCCCACAGAATTTCATAAATTTGAAATGCACATAAAGAAATGAATCTTTCCTCGTTTATTTAATTATACCCAGAGTTTCTGTCATCTGGCAAAGAATCATTTGGTAGGAATTCCAATTGAGCTTCCTCATCCTCCCTGTCGAGCCTATATTTTGGGGACAGGAGCTTAAAATGAATTTCTCCTTTCAGAGATTAGAGCAAAACATGAGCACTTCAGAAAGTATCTTGCCACAAGGGTCAGGGTGTGGTATGCTGTTTGCAGAGATGAGTTAAAGCAGGTCTGCCAGCATCAGATCCCGTGCTGTTTGCCCTCTCCTCAAACTGTGGCTCCCTATGCTCCTCCAGCTAGATATCCTTTTCTCTAGCTTCAGGACAGAAAATACTCTTCTTTCCAGCTCTGTTTATTCCATCTCACAGGGGCAAATTCTCACACATGCTTGAAACCTCTGGCCTTAATATAAATTCCCTATCAGTCAGACTGCCTTTCATTGGCTTAATAGTTATCTAAGTGTCAGGGCTAAGGAGATATAGGTAGCTATGATATCATTTAAAGGAGGAATAGTCCATGCATTCATTGATTATTCATTTAATAAGCATTTATTATCTGTCAGGGACTATGGATTCAAAGACCAAACATAGATGGTTCCTATCCTCAATCAGCATTCAACTGGAAAGAATGAGACAAAATGGCAAAAATAAATAAGTACAGGATTATCAAGAGGTGCCAAGAAAGATGTAAAATGTTCAAGTAGACCACCAAGGAGGAATTCTGCCTGAGGGGTTTAGAAGAAGGTTGAGGGATAATTTTTTTTTCAAAATTAATATAGGTTCACCCACCGTTACAAAATGCATGCACTCTCTTTTAGCAAGTGGATAGCGCCATATCTCTAAATAATCACCAAGTAGACTTTGTGTTTATCCAGTCCTGCTTGTTGCATAGGTTTAATTTCCACCTTCTCTCAAAACAACATTTTTAGTCACTAATTTAGCTCCCCTGAAAGACGATAAGGCACTGCAATTGTTAATAATGACAAGTTTTCTGTCACTATTAGTTTAACAAAGAGAGACAATCCAAGTCCAAACTCAATATATGCATGACATTGCCTACTGAGATCCTTAAAGGACTTAAATGAAATAGACTTGGAAACTGTAAACTGTATCAAAAGGCGATGAAATGAAAGGTATGTTGTTCAAGATCCTATTTATTCTTCAGGCACCTTTATGACTCACTGCTACAAGTTACTATAAAATCTCCTCTTGCGCTAACATTGTTAAAGTTGTCAACTGCTCTAAGGGAAGCCACAATCCATGGATCATTGACCACAGATAGAGAAAGCTCAGCCTGTCATATCAAAGCTTAGTAAAAGAGTGTTTGTTGCAACTTGGTGAACTGGTAGACGAGCTAAAAATCCTTCTGAATTCTCAGGTACTACTCAACTCTGGAAAGAGAAACCCAGTCAATGACTTTTAATATTTATCCAGGTTCACACAAATACTCCTGGCTCTGCACTTGTCTAGACTAAGAACGAAATGAGTCCTATCAGACCCCCTAAAGCTATAAGGCTCAATTTCAGCTCTCCAAAATCCAGCCTCATTCATTCACTTTTAGGCACATATACAGTGTGGTTAGTCTTTCCTAACTGAAGGTCTTTTCTACTTCTGCTTTCTCTGCAAACTTTCTTAGACTCATCTGAGGGGACTTGAATGACACATATTTCTCCACATTGATGTCTGTCATTCATGTTTGTCTAAGCAATAGGTGACAAAGGAATCACAAAATGCAAAGAGATAAATGACCTGGCAAACAAAGTTTCACTTACCCATCTCCTAGTATTGGGAATGGAGATTCAAATAGTGGTGATGGTGAAAGAATATGCTTCAAAAACATCTGAATGTCACAGTGGCCAGGTCAATAAGGACTTCAATTTAGTATTTAAGAAATAGCACACTTGTGCACTGAAGATGCCATAAAGAAGAACTTTGACCATTTCTTAGCTATCCATCACATAACAACTGCAAATCATATGGTGTCCCTGGAGTGAGACAGACCCTGAGAGAAAAGAATGCCCATAGAACCATTCTAATCAGATACCCTTTGGCCCTTATATCATTCATTCGCACTGCCAAGTTTGTATCTGTGAATTTCTGGGGCCCAGGGCAAGATGAACATGGAGGGTGCTTTGTCAAAAAGTATTAGAAAATTCAAGATAGTGTCAGCAGAGCATTAAGCCAAGAGGAAGCCTTTCTAACTGCCAGGCCATGTACAGCTTCACGGAGCCCATGCTTAGGAAACTGGTCTTGGGTTCACTACTTACTGTGTGTTATGCTAAAAGGTATTGTGTTAATACTGTAGAGGACACAAATACAAATAAGAAATTGTCCTTGCCTTCAATTTTATAATCTGGTAGAAGAGATAAGTCATGTCCCAAATCTATAAATTAGCCATTGCCAATTACATTAAAGCATTCAAAACTCCGATTAGAAGGAGAGGAAGAAAGAGCACATCCACTTTTGCTACCCAACAAAAATGACTATTTAGGTGCAAATCTCTTTTTCACACTATGCTGTAGACATGCTTGGGTCTTTTTCAGAAAGTACATTTGAAAATGCTGTTCCTTTTTACTGAACATCTTCCCACATAAACTTTACCTGGCTGATGCTGCCCATAATTTACAAGTGTTACTAACTGAAAGACTCTAATTTTAAATTAGGTCTCCCAATTTTACTCTCATGATTACTCAGGCTTTTCCTTCTGAATGCTTATCATAATTTTTTTGTTTTATATTTAACTTGGTAGACTTTGTTTCTTTCTGTAATGTCCATGAGTACAAGGACCATTCTTCATCTTTGTTCACTAGCATCTCCTCGCTTCCTAGTTTGGGGTTAGGAATATGAAGAACTTAAATATTTGTTAAATAAATATGTATTACATAATGATTGAAAGAGGTTCTATAGACCCATGTGTCCCACTGATTAACACTACAAATAAAAATAAGTTCTTGCATGAACTACTTCAAAGGTATGATTCCTGTACAAAGAGTGTATAAGTTTGGGGTATGGGGCAAAACTGCTATTTCATGCTATGGGCTATGTTTAACAGGAAAACATCAATAGTACCACAGCAACACCAGGGGTAGATAATGGGGGGAAGAACAAGAGTTAAGGGGAGGTTTAGATTTTCTATTTGGTGAGGATGTGCTTATTGGTTATCTTTGTCTTGGGAACAATGAAATTATCTAAAACTGAGAGTGTTGATGGACTTGACTTTGAACATTTCAAATGATGCCTAATGAATGTAGGTGGCTGAAGGATGCACTGACTGAAAAGTAAGTTGGCGAAAGATGGTGTATACATATGATTGAATATTGTGCTGCTACAAAAAGGAACAAAGATATGAGGCATGCAACATTGTGAATGAATCTGTGGGACATTAAGTGGAGTAACATAAGCCGGAAACAAAAGAGCAATTATTGTATGGTCTCCTTTAGAAAATGCTTATAAGAAAACACGGGTGTAGATTGCAAGCTCTTATAGCAGTCATATTTTGTCTGGAGTGGTAATTCTTATTTCTGGATTTTTAGAGGCTGTTTTATATATGTATAACCTGGTATTTAGAGATAAGAATGAAACCAATCAGGTCGGGATTAAGGTAATTCCGAACACAGGGCTAAAGAAGACATTGTTTATATTTTAGAACCTCACCTACTCTTTGAAACCAAAGTAAGAAAGGTTTATTTTGCCCAAAATCTAAATTTTCTGTAGCACATAACCTAACTCAACCTGGCTGGATAGCTCATTTAAACAATCGAGACAAAGGGAGCCCAGGATAAGAATGAGGGCCTTTAATCCTGTATAGCTTAATATAATGCCTGGATACATCACAGAATATATTAAGCAGATAATCAAAAATTATTAACAAAATCCTTTGAGGGATGGGAGAAAAGATATGGAACTATTAAACTAAACTACCAGGAAAACCCCTGGTACAGTGTCAAACATTAGGTAGGGACACCCAAATCAATACGCCAAGCCCTTGATCTTGAGGCTTGCTTTTGTGAAGCTTATGTAGGTGTGGAGAAGCTCAGACTACCTAGAGGCATGCCTAAGAGTTACTTCTGGAGGACTTCTTTTGTTGCTCAGATATAGCTGCACTCTCTCTAAGCCCAACTCTGAAAGTGAAATCATTGCCCTCCCGGTACGTGGGACATGACATCCAGGGGCAAAAGTCCCTGGTTGTGTGGGAGATGACTCCCAGGGATAAGTCTGGCCCTGGCACCATGGGATCAACATGCTGAGAGGCTCAGCAGCTCACTGGAGGTCACTCTGGAGGTCACTCTTATCCAAGCTTCAGTTAGACATTGCTACCTATCATAACTTGCCAAATGACAACCATTCCAGCCAATCCTAAAGAACATCTAAGGCAATATATAAGATTCTGCAAATGCGCTAGGGTAAATTTCCAGAAATCTACAACCTCCAAACGCATTTCTGAACCAGATAAGTCCTGAAACCTACAGAGGCCAGCCTCCCCAGAATATCAGCTAGTTCCATCTTCCTACCCCATATTATAGACAATGTCTTCTAACATAAAAAAGTTATAATGGGCATAGCCCAAATACCCATAAAAATGGGAAAAGATCAAAGGTGATGGTGGAGTTATACAGAGAAGGTAGGGTTTAACAAATGAGCATGATTGCTGAATCGTTATATTGGTATTTCTTTTAGTCTACAGTATCTTAGAGAAGCTAGAAGTAAAAGCTTAAAATTGTGGCATTGTAACCTACACCAAACTCTGAAATCTGTTCTACAACTAATTGTTGCACTGTGCTTTGAAATATTGCTTTTTTGAGTATATGTGATTTTTCATAAAAAAGAAAAAAAAGTCAATTGTGAGGATAAAATATCTATCTATCTATATATATTCCTTCTAGCATCCTATGTTCTGGATCAGTTAGAGGGAAAAATCTGAGATGGTGGAATGGTAGTGATAACAAACTCTGGGATCTGTCCTGTAACTACCTATTGAAGAGTGCTTTGAAAATTATTGCTTTTTTCTTTCTTTGCTTTGTATATATATCATATTATACAATTTAAAAAGTTGATTGAGGTGTGTTTTGGTAGAGATGATTGTCTAGAAAGTACATCTAAAGAAAGTTAGGTATGAATAAGTTGAATAGAGGGAGAGAGTTTAGGAAGGATATACAGGAATAAGTACAAGGACAGAAATAATCCTTGAAATTTTTTTAATGAAGGCATTGTATTGAGCCATTGTGGTAGTTTGCCATGGTTGTCATAACAAATTACCACAAACTTGGTGGTTTTGTTAGAACAATTGAAATTTACTGTCTCATGATTCTGGAGACCAGAAGTATGAAACCAAGTTCCCAGTGGGGCCGTACTCACTGTGAAAGTTCTAGAGCAGAATCCTTGCTTGCCTCTTCCAGCTTCTGGAAACTCTAGGCACTCCTTGACCTGTGATAGCATAAATGCAGCATCTACCTCTGTCTTTGTATGGCTTTCTTTTCTGTGTTTATCCCCCTCCCTACTGTCTGTCTAACCACCTTTTATAAAAAAACCTGTCATTTGATTTAGGGCTCACTGAGGTTATCCAGTGATTCACCTCAACATCCTTAAGTTTATTACATTTGCAAAGACCCCTTCTCCAAATAAGATCACATTCACAGGTTCTGGGGGTTAAGACATTTATTTGGGGTAGGGAGCACTAGTCAATCCAGTACAGTCAACTAACTTGTATATCTTGGGAAATTCCTTTAAAAACAACTCTTTTTCTTTTCTTTTCTCTTTTTTTTTTTGATTCTTTGTTGAATTAATAGAGAAATGATTAACTACAGAACAGTTGTCTAAAATAAGGAACTTTAAGTTGAGAAACACATCTAAGTTTAGTCTATGCTAACCACATGCAAAGTTTCATTTTCAGTCATTATAAGTTCCAGAATTGCAGAAAGAGACTGAATCTTCTACACTGTTGCTTTATTTCTGTGTGATTTTTCTAAGTGGATTATGTAAAAATTACTACCCACTAGAAATTATATGATTCAGAGACATCTGAGGATGTCATAAAATAAAAGTGTTTCAGTAGTAAAATTGCTGGACCAAACAAAAAATTGCAGGAAAAAAATGGCCATTTTGGAAAAGAGTTTTTATATAAATAATTTCTCTCTGAATTCAATCAAAACATGTATCTAACAGATCTGTCATTAAATTGCTTTATAGGGTTGATGCAAAACAAAAGTGCAACCACTACCTCTATCGAAAGGAAAAAAGAAGTTAGATTAATGTAGAAGAGAAATTATTTTTGTGTCCTCTCCATGATAAGCTGGGCATTTCACATTTTGACATACTGCTATCTGAACGCAGCATGTGAAGTTGGACGATAGTAAAACAATTGATCAAATTTCATGATAACAGTGCACACTTTAAAATTCAAAAGCTTCTATTACTAATTTTATGACTCATGTCATTCCTAATAGGGTTATTTTTTTGTTCAGTTTTTAAACTCCCACTAGTTAATCCACAAAGGTGAATCACACCCTCCTTTAGAATCTTCATCCAATTTAAGGCTTTCCTTCAAACTACCCAAATTATTAATCAAGTCAATGAATAATCATTCACTCATGATCTCAGCATGCATTTATTGAGTGTTTATTGTATGACAAGAACCATGCTAAGTGCTGATGATATAAAGGAAAATAAGATATCAAAAAAGAGTGTTCAAAATTCTATTTGCTATTTTAATAATCTTTCAGAAGAATCGTGAATATAAAGTTAGTAGCACTAGGTAAATAGCAGTGATAAAAAAAATATTTTGTTTCTGACACGGGAGATCATAGATTCTATTCCTAAGATTTGAGTAAAGCAAAATATGTACCCCAGATAATGTAAACCATAATCCTAAATATCTTTTCACAGCCCTGGAGGGAAAAGACTGGCTTTACTGTGGGCTAAAGGGAAGAAGATGCAGAATAAATATCCTTTTGCAAAGACTCTATCCCTATTATAATAATTGCTTTGCTATTTATATAAAAACAGCTTTTACAAATGTTCCTAAATTTTCCCTTGTTTTCTGATTTTAAAAAACTGAGGCACAGAACATAAATGGTTTGTTTGACCTTAGAAGAAATATCCATGCTTAGATAAAGGAGAAAGTCCACTGAAAGGACTTAACACATTGCATGGATTAAATAAGCACTCAACAATTGTTAGCTAGCACCAGCATCACTGCAGCAGCAACATTAGACAAGGTAAGAAAATCTGGTTTCTGGTTGAGTATTCCACAGTTTGCCATTTTCCACCTCTGGAAGAAGCAGACATGACTTTTGGTTAGCAATTTTAATAGCATCCTTGACTCGGGAGAAAAAAAAGCGAGGAAGTGAAGCAAAACCAAGTGAAACAAAGCAACAGCTTCTTTTCATTTTCTGCTGTTTTACAAACATGTTTGTACTTATTTCACATTGATGAGCTTTGTCAGAAATTGAAGAAGCTCAGGCCCCATTTTTTATTTTTATTTTTATTTGTGTTGATGTTATTTTTATAGGTGAGGAGACACAATTCTGCTCTATAAACCAAGAAATTGCTAACATCAAATATGCCTGTGTGAAATAGACATATCTCTCAATGTTCATAAGCATTTATGTACTGCTTAAGTTTTTTGGTTGGGGGAGCAGGGATTCCGTTTGTTTTGATTGATTTTGTCGCATTCTGTTTTGCTCTTATTTTTGAATCTCTGAAGTAAATCACGGCTTCCGGCAAAAGAGAAGATTGAATTGTTAATGTTTAAAAAGAACTCTTAAATTGAGCACTCTGCTTACTTACCTGGAAGGCTTAAGGGTGTGGTAAACAGGGAAGGGATTAGGGGGAAGGCCATAAAGCACAAAGTCATACCTTGAGTGTCTTACAGTTGCAAAAATGAGCTCTCCCTGCATAAACTAACCTAAAACGTTACAGGATTTCTGAAACTCTGAAGAAAAGGATGATGCTATATGATGCAGTAAATAAATGCTGGATTTGTAGGGGAAATGAGGTAGGGTTACTGCCAAGAAAGCTGAGTGCTAGCATTGATTTGCTTATATCTATAGCAGCTTCTCAAAATTCAGCAGGTATTCCTGAACGATATGTTAAAACATAGATTGCTAGGCTCCATCCACAGAATTTCTGATTCAGTAGGTCTCGAATGAGGCCTAAGAATTTCTAACGTGTTTTCAGCTGATGACGATGTTTCTGATCAGACCATTGAAAAGGGAATTGGAACTGAATTAGGGGACAGGTAAGAAATGTAAATGTGAGAAGCCCCTACAGTAGAACACAGTGCAGCCTGGGGGTGCACAGGGTAGCTCAGTGGTAGAATTCTCACCTGTCATGTGGAAGACCCGGGTTTGATTCCCTATCCATGCACTTCCCAAACAAACAAAAAACAAACAAGCAAGCAAATGAAAAACTAAACAAACAAAAATTCAACAAACGGTGCTGCAATTCTTTTCACATGGAAAAAGAATGAAATGTGACCCCTGCAATACAGTATAGAAAAAAAAAAAATACAGTGAAACCTGCAGAGAAGAAAATTATGTTCTGCCCAAAGCACTTGAATTGAAAAGAAAATAATCATAATAAAAACAATAATAAATTTAGTTCTAGACAAACTAAAAGGATGTGAGCCTGATTCACCCCGTTTGCATCTCATGCTCAATGATGTGTCAGGGTCTTTCTAAGCCTTATGGAGACTCTACATGCTCCAAGGGCAAACTTGATCAGCTGTTGTCTGTATTTCAATAGCCCAAAACTGGGGTTCATGAAAAAAATTAGAAAATTTCATGGGAAAAACAGTGGAAAATCTTGACAAGAGGGCCTTTTAAAAATCATTACCTTAACCTAGGAATCTAGGTTATAGGTTGACACCTGCTACGGGAAGCAACTGGTAGAAGCTCTGGGCAATGAATAACTTGTACTATGCAGGCGAGGACTGCTATTCAGGGAAAAGGGAACCAGCATTTATTGGAAGTCTATGATCTCTTGTAAGAATACTTTGGATGTCTTTCTCATTCATCCTTACAACCACACTTTAGGAAGTTATCATTCAAACATTTTACAGAATCTGAAGCTCAGAAGTATTAGGTAACTTGCCCATTGTCACATATCTGGTAAATGTGGGACATAGGAATTGAACTAAAGAGTCTGTAAGACTTAGTAAGAGTCTAACTCTGATGATCAGCTTGTTTCTCATCATATGACTGGCTTCCCCTAAAACGGAGAATTGAGAATATTGAGAGTTCGGTGTCAACATTAAGCCTCCACCCAGTTCTACTTCCCTACCTGACAAAAATTGCCAAATTCCCAATTTTACTGCTGTCAAATAACAGCTATTACCATCCTAAAAGATAGACTGTACATTTAGTTACTTCATCAAAATACCCTGGAGAAAACAAAGTAAAAGGCAAAAAAACATGTATTTGGGGAGCCACCTAACCTAGATTTAAATGGATTTTTTTTTTGACGTGAACAGGCACTGGGACTCGAACCCAGTGGCAGGTGAGAAGGTGAGAACTCTGTTGCCCACCCCACCTAACCTACATTTATATCCTGGTTTCATTAATTATTGTCATTCTGCTTTTCTGTGTAACATGCCAGGGTGAGATAAATCATATTTAATTTATATGAAAATAATCATACTTATGTAACAACTGAGAATTAAATGTTATAACATATGTAAAATATGCAGGTGAAATTCCTGACATATGGCAGATATTCCAGAAACATTGCTTTTTACGTTTCTTTGACTTAATATTATGACAGAACACAGAAGATGTTTTCACTGCTTGTTACCAACTCTTTTTGTTTTTCTCAGCAGTTCCTTATCTGAACTCTTTTCCTTATGTTTCCTGTTCCACTGGCCTCTTCCTCTTTGTAATTCTTCTAACCTGTTACTGGGCAAAAATATCTTTTGTTTCATTGCTGTCTTACAACATATATGCCTAACCTATATTCCAGTCTTCTCCGGAGAAAAGACGCTTTCAAAATGCAAAGTTTAAGCAATTTGCAACTGTGCATGCAAATTATATTTCACAGTTTAGTTTCTATGTTTATATTCCTTGGATGTTACTTTTAATCTTCCTAATTATAAAAATAAATATACTCATCGCAGAAAATAATAAACATACAGATATTTATTTTTAAAAAATCCTCCAAAATCCTGAAACCAGGAAAAAATACCATATGTTAATTAGTCTCAAATATTTCTTTCCAGGATTGTTCCCACTGTAAGTGTGTGTATGTGTGTGCACATGTATTCATAATTGGGTTCTTATGGCTTATTTTTCTTGAAATTATATCATATTCTTTTTCCCTTTTCATTAGAAAATAATATACAATAATAGTTTCTAATGGTTGCTTCACAATTTTATCATATCGTTATCCCCACTTCTGTGTATTTTCCCTGTAGGGAAAGAGCCAGAAAATAAATATCTAAATTACTGCTGCTTGAAAAAATAGAACTAATGAGAAAACACATGGTAACGATGCATATTCAACCTGATAGTTGATTGCATAGTAATTTAGAAGAGTGTAGAGTCTGTACGTCTGTGGATTTGGCAAGAGAAAGATGAATTAAAATATCAGAAATTCAGTATCATTCAGAGACTCAGGACTGTTTTTTTAAATTCGCATCATATAGTGTTATTATTTAAATGCTTACTAGCATACCATTTTTGTTATTAAGAAGACAGTCATTTTCTATGATATTTGTTGAGACATCTGAAAAATTAGAACGGTAATTGGTATCTTTATATTCATATAATACAAACATTATTTTTCTTTTTTGGTGGGGGTGGTGGTGCATGGTCCAGGAATTGAACCAGGGTCTCCTGCATGAAAGGCGAGCCTTCTACCACTGAACAACATTATTTTTCGAAAGGGAAAATAATAGTTTCTAAACTTACATAGAATACAGAGGGAGTTGAATAGGGGTTCATAGAGTCACTGAAAGAAGAAAATTTCAGATTGTCATTTTATTGTTTCATGTTTAAATTATTCCATCTACTCTTTGTCACACCTGTTATATGAATCCTGGTCATTTTTTTTCAGTTTTCTAATCTGCAAAATGAAGGTTGTTGAATTAATTGATTTTTTTAATTCATGTCATTCGAAAATCCTATAATCCTGTATTCTATTTGCCTTTTTTTTTTTCTTTTGCATGGGCAAGCTCCAGGAATCAAACCCAAGTCTCCAGCATGGCAGGTGAGAACTCTGCCACTGAATACACCATCATGCTACCCTAATCCTGTATTCTAGAAGGTTTGTTAATATGATCTCCAAAATCAAATCATAGTAAAATCATTTAGGTGCCTTCTTTTTGATGATGAGGAAGAATATATTTCACAGCTTTACTAAAAAAATTTTTTATAGATAGGATTCTATCAGTTTTATCAAAACTTTAGGAGTTATATAATTTCACAAGGTAACACGGTTAATTATAAGCATAACAGAGTATGTAGACCATATTCTGGGTGTTTCCTTATTTCATTATAATGAAATCAATAATATCTGTTGAGTTCTAACAAAAAGGTCTATAAGGGGTATAAATCCAACTGACTGGTGAGCAAGAAATCTAATGAAATATTTCAAATACAGTCCAAAGGCCAATAAACATTCACAGACACAAAACACGCATGTAAAATAAAACTGTCCAGTTTTTAAAAAATCCCATTATCACAACACTAATAGTTTTGATAAGACAGCCATTTCAATAAGGGACAAGGAATGAAAATATTTCTTTACTTTTTAAGATAGACTATTCCATTGGAAAGGATGCATTATCCAGAATTTCTCTACCTTAAACTATTTGATATGATAGAAATGTTTTTTGTGGCTCAATAAAGACATTCCATACAATTTATTTTTTTAATATATATTTTTTTACTTCTTTTTTTTTTTTTTTTTTTTTTTTTTTTTTTTTTTTTTTGCAGGGGCAGGCACTGGGAATCGAACCCAGGTCTCCAGCATGATAGGCGAGAACTCTGCCTGCTGAGCCACTGTGGCCCACCCTCCATACAATTTATTTTTGAGAAATACTTTAGTAGTTGCAATTCTATCAAATGAAGACCAATTAAAATGTGCATTCTTATTAGGGGTGCCTCTTCTTTGGCTGCTTTTAAAATCTTTTACTTAAATCAACTTCTTACATTCTTTAGTTGTATCTAAACAATGTCAATACATTTAGTCTAAACATAAGAGAGGGCAAGTCAGAGTTCTTGTAGGATTCCTATAGATGAATACATCATGTATTGATTATACTGGACATGTGCGCACAGCTGGGGCATGGAAACATGGTCAGAGTAGTCTTAGAGACCCCCGAGTATCATTTCCAACATGACTGTGACCTGAATGGCTTCTACTCTATATACTTGCTTTAAAGATTGCTCAGATTTTTTTGAAGAAGTGTGTAGAAATATGTTTGAGCCCCAGCATGCTTCTCTTATTTTGCTGTTAAGAGGTCTCTGACATCAGCCAAACAGACTTTTTGGAACAGTAATCATTTTTAATGGCAAGCTACCATATCCTCTAACAAAAACCTCCCCTTCACATTTTTCCTAAGCAGTTTGATTATTTCCATGTTAGTGTTTACTTCTTTCTCCATAAAAGCCTAAAATGCCTTGCATTTTGACAAAGTGAACTAATTTCATTTTTTGGCTTCTAAATTATTTTAAACGAATACAAATGGTGACCGCTTGAATTTCTGTTTTCATATTAATCAATATTCTCTGGTTTCCTTTTCAAACGAAATAAATTGTATGATGGTTTAAAGAAGGCATCTGATTCCATAAATAAAAATTTTAACATGATGAAAGCATGATCACGTATTACTTTTGACTACCAAAAATAGTGGGAAAGAATCAAAATGTGCATACACTGACCTGCAAAGTATCTGCAGTTGAAATATAAGCTGTTTAGCATTAACTTCAACGTTAGCAACCTCACAAATGCCTTCCTTACTAGCCAGAGACTTGCAGAAAGCCATAAAAGGGAAGGAATATAATTTCATTTGTTGGCACTTACTGAAAAGCTAAAATAGAATACTAACAGAAATCATATTTGCCAGCTCTTACTAGAAGGAGTTGTGAAACATCATCTCAGAAGACTGCAAGTTATTGTAAAAATGTTTTACTTGCTGTGCTATTAACTATACTTTATAGGACTTGACACCTTTGTTCAGACAAAAATTATTTAGCACAAGATATGCAGTCAAATAGCCTAGAAAGATCTAAACATATTTTTGCAAAATATATTGCATATAATGATGTGAAACAGTTTAAGATCTTGTTTTAAGTTGAAATACAATAGCTCATTTTTTACTCTCTAATAAGAATTAGGATTTTTGTAATGACAGTTTTCATCTGTGGTAATACTATCTTGGAAATCATTCATTTTTTTTGCAATTGATGGCAATCATTTATGTAAGAAACCAATGTAAAGACAATAAAACCATGTGCTGTAATTTCACAATCACTTTGAAGAAATTTTGATATATGAAAGTTAGCTAAAGTACACCTATTGGAAAAGATGGCTTGATTCTTGCAGAGTCTTATGCTTTTTAAAAAGTGACTCCTTTAGTTGTGGCTTGAGTAACTGAACCCTTTGAAATGTTTGTATGAGTGTGTGTACAGATTTACATTATTTTGCAAAATTTACATCCTTTGAATTACAGATCTGTATATGGAATCGTGAGGAAAATAAGGAAAGCTTTGATAAAGTGTTGCTTTGCCAAAGCTCCATAATTAATGCGAGTTATAGTGTCTTTTTGTTGATGCTACAATAATTCAAAATTCAGCTCACCTTTAAAAAAGTGCTTTCCTATATTGACTTCTTCATTATGCCATTACATATTTGTGGATTTTCAAGTGTAAGGGTAAAAGCTTTTTGCAATTATTTTTCATCTATTCTCTAATTCCAATTTTTCAATCTATGTAATATCCAAGAGAACGTATCATGAATATAAATCAATTTCTTTCCTTGTTGTTGCTTTATAAAGAAAACGAAAATGATGCTTTTTGATATTTTTTCAAAAATTATTTTATTAGAGTATCTGAAAAACTAATCTATATTAAAATGTAAATTCATGTATGAAACCTCTTGCCCAAATATGCAATTTAGCTTTTTTTCTTTCAGAGAACTTCTTTTCTCCCTGTAAGAAAAATTTCTACAATTGAGGATCTCATCTCAACATAGTTTTAAAGTGGAAAAGAATTTTTGAAGGAACCCAAAATTTAACTGGGTTCTTTTTTTTTTTTTTTTTTTTTTTTTTTTTTTTTTTTTTTTTTTTTTTACATAGGCAGGCACCAGGAATTGAACCCGGGTCCTCTGGCATGGCAGACAAGCATTCTTGCCTGCTGAGCCATCGTGGCCCACCCTTAACTGGGTTCTTAATGCCTCTTTCCTCCTTCCTTCCACCACCCTCACATGCTCTTCAAAAAGCCCACCAGGGGTGGGCCATGGTGGCTCAGCAGGCAGAGTTCACGCCTGCCATACAGGAGAACCGGGTTCATTTCCTGGTGCCTGCCTATGCCCAAAAAAAAAAAAAAAAAAAAAGCCCACCAGTTAGCCAACCCATACCATTTTTCCCTGGACCAAGTACTTTCCAGGTTGCCTTATGGGATGGGTTGGCCCTGCCATGGTAATGCAAATGCTATGCAAAGGTGTCCTGGGACACATGCTAATAAAAGGTGTGCAATGCAATGTTAGGAACCAGCTGGCTTCTGGATACCCAGGCACTGAGTTATTAGGTTTGCACATTAGTTTTAGACAATGGCTAAATTTACATACAGCTTGGTACTTTGTAAGGAAGTGTAATTGCTTCAGAATCAGCAGCAAAATGTGGCTTCTCTGAACCTAGAAGAGAGAATCTTGGCCCTGCCTTGTTCCCTATTTTAGTGGATTGGCTAATCTATGGCCTCTGTTTGGGGAAGCCTACTGGTTTCATGGCTTCCCCAGAATTCACTTGTATATGGTGCCCAGCTCCGGGATGTGAAGTCTCTGTCTTCATACAGAAAAATCTCTCACTCTCAGTTCTCTCCTTGTCACACTGGGAGTTCCCACTGAATCTGTTACCCACGAATTCATAATTGTTTCTTTTCTTAGGTTCTCTACCCATGATATTCTCCAATTTAACTTACTTCTTTAAAGTTCTACATTAAAAACTGTCCATTTCTTATCTGTTTCGTCAACAACCCTTCATTGCATCTACCTATGCATCTGATGCCCAACAATCTTAAAAGGATAAGGGATTAAGAAATAAGAAATTAGGGGATTGTTTTAAATTCCCACTAAGAAAATTGTTGATATTATACCTAGCTGGTATGAATCTAGAAATGCAAGTGTTCTGTAAATTGCATATTGTTTTATTATTGTAATTAAACAAAATAAATTCTGACTTGGAGACCCCTTCCCATAGGGATGGCAGGAAATTCAGCAGGCATCCTCAATGCTCCACCCTCCCTGGAGGGACCCCAGAGTTGTATAAAGGGATGGAACTCAAATGTGGTGACAAGGCAGTAAAAGGTCTAAGACTTTCTCCTCCCCTCAAAAACCCAAAGGAGTCCTAAAAGTCTCAAGGCATAGAAACTCTTTTACCATCTCATTTGCTAGTGTTTCTTCAAGGTGCCAGTCTCTCCCTTGTCTCCTGAGACACTTAGCAGCATGGCTTCAATGAGTTTGGACCAGACAGGTGCTATGGAGGTAATAGAGGGTCTGGGGTAACAGAAACGAAAAACAAAGTAAGCACTTGCTTCTCCTAACGAAGCCAATTATGACCAGCTGACTCCTGTGCTGGCAGATCTTGTGTTTCACAACAGAAGTCATATGTGTTCATTTTTATGTGAATTCTCTCAAATTACAGATGTTTACTGAAATGATACAGTTTAAAGTATATATAGCTGAAAGCTAATTCTCTTGTGTTGCTTAGCTGACGGCTGGGGGTAAGCGGCCGTACTGAGTCCATCACACAGACACACAGCACACGACTCAGGAGACAACCCTCAGAGCTGAGCGGAAGGTGTCTGCTTTATTGAGGAAGTGCACAGACTTATATAGGCTGGGAGCATGCAGGGACACGTGTCAGGCTGGGATTGGTCACCGCTGTTGCTAGGGCAGAGGGCAGATTTCTGGGATTGGTCACCACTGTTGCTAGGGCGGAGGGCAGATTTCTGGGATTGGTCACCGCTGTTGCTAGGGCGGAGGACAGATTTCTGGGATTGGTCACCGCTGTTGCTAGGGTGGAGGGCAGATTTCTGGGATTGGTCACCGCTGTTGCTAGGGCGGAGGGCAGATTTAAGGTCAGCTATTTTGTGTTGCCTTGCATCAGCCACGGCAGCCATGTTGGCAATATTTTATGGCTCCTCCAACACTGTTGGATGGCCTCCATTTTTCAACTTCTGTTTCAGACTTTATAAATGCCATAAAAGTACATCATATCAAGCCGCTTTTGCTTTCTGCCCAGCCTGAAGGGAAGGGGTCAGCCTGGTTACCTGCTTGACATAGGACTGGGGAGAGAAAAAAATACAGAGAGAATATACAGAAATGAAAATTGCAATAAATGCCAGAGACAGGTGGCAATGCTAGATCCGGACTAGAGATTAGTCCTAATTAGGCCTCTCCCAAACTGAAGACCCTTAATGAAATTTAACTTTTCAGGGTTGTGGGCTTCTGTGTAGATGCTCACTTAGAGTGTCTCTTTACTTTAATATTCTATGATTATAATTTGTTACATAGACCTTTGTGCTTCTGGATTTCTCTGGCATAAAAGGATATGCACACAGGCAAAACAATAACAAATTAATTATACCAAATGATAGGCATTACATGGGTTTGTAATTAAAAAGGATAAAGACAGCAGAGTGTAAACCATGCTCCATAGCGATGACATTAGTTTTACCATCAAAGTTATAAACTGGAACACTGCCCTGAAGCTGTTCTAAATGTTTCCAGTAGCTCAGCAGTTAGTGAGAGTTCAATGACTTCTGGGTTCAGATTCTGCTACTGCAAGTGCCAACATTTGGAAGAGGTTAACTCAGTGGTTTATTTTGGGTAGTACAGACCTTATTTTATCTGAAACAGTATCAGTGAAGAAGTAATCCTCTAGTTAAGCAGGTGACTTGGAAGAGTAGGTTAACTATGCAGTGTGTTCAGGAACAAACCACCAAATCCCTTTTTGAGCAGGGGATTTAGGAGAGGGAGGTGGTGGCGAAATTTGTATATACACCTAAGGCATGCTTTACTGTTAACAGGGAATCATTTTCTTGGGTGAAATGAGATAATACACCTAAGTTTCAGCATAGTGCCTCTAAAAGAGTAGTGCTCAATGAAAGTTTAATAAAAAGAAAACAAATAAAAGTTTGTCACATGAGGAGAAACTGGAGAAAGTATTTGATATTTTGATCTAATCTTTGCAGAGATTCCATAAGACCAGAATTGAGAATATAGTAGTGTTAGGAATTGAATCATATCCCCCACATGAGGCCTGCTCAAGTCTCAACCCCTAGATCTATGGTTATGAACCCATTTAGAATTAAGACCTTTGAAGATGTATCAGTTAAGTTGTGTCCAAACTCAATGAGGGTGGACCTTAACCAATATAGCTGAAGTCCTTAAAAGCAAAAGGAATTGGACACAGAAGGAGAAGCCACAGGGAGCAGCTGGAAGCTAGAAGTCAACAGAACCCAGAGAAGAAAGGAAAGACACCACCGTGTGCATTGTCATGTGGTGGGGAAAAAAAAACAAAGAATCCCAAAGATTGCTGGCCAGCCAGAAGATCCCAACCCCAGGCAGAAGCAAGCTTTTTGGCTTCTGAAACCGTGTGCCAATAAATTCTCATTGTTAAGTCAACCCAAAAACATACCATTGTACGGTATTTGTTTTAGCAGCCAGGAAACTAAAACAATTAGTCAAGGGAGAGACAATGGAGGCTGGAGCATCATTGCACAATATTTAAAAAGTCCAGGCAAAAGCTAATAAATGAGATTTGAACCCTGATATGGGGCATGGGAGAAATGAAGGACAAAGTTGAAAGAGATGATATAGACTAAAATGAGTAGAATTTGATACCAAGGATATAGAGAGTGGCTGTGGGGAGGGGAGAGCAGATACATGTCTAAGTTTTAAGGACTGGAGTGATTAATTGGATGACATCTCCCTTAATCAAAATTGGAATAAGCAGAAATAGTTTGGTAAGATCTATACCCTGTTCTATTTTGGACAAAACAGATCGTGATGTTCTGCATCTTAAAAATCCCCACTGACTTCCCAGTACCGATAAGAAAGATTCCAACCTTCTCTAGTTGGTCTAGAAAAGGTCCCTTAACATATGACCTCACACTGCCTCTTTAGTATGTATATAGCAGCCAGAATAGCTGTTTATCTATTTCTACTTAAAAAAAAAAAAAAAAACTAAGCTAAAATTTTTGCTTTTCCTAAAACATTCCAGGAAAATAGCACAAGCATGCTGTCTTCTGTCCACTATGCCTTCCTTTCCTCTTCTCTATCTGGTAAAAACCTTACTGGCCCCTCTAGCACCAACATTGAAGATGCCACCTTGCTGAAGGCATTCTCAGCTCTCTCTAGCAAGTTGACCACTGTCTTCTCCTCTTCCATAATTGCTTTTGTTCATGACTGCAGACATGTTTCATATCTCCAGTCTATGGGCTTCGTGAGGAGGGGGATTATGTAATACTTACCTTTGTATTGTGTGAGCCAGCCCCATGCTTAGATTAGAGCTGAAAGTGGATTGAGGAAAGACAGTGGATAATGGGACTAGTGTTGGTTATCTGGGAAAGAACTGCTCCAGTGGGCCAGTGAGGGAAAGACTAGATTCAAGAGTTGCTGAAGAGAGAATATAAGGAAAGAAAGTGGGGACAAAAAGAAGAGACTACCTTTTAAAGGAGTTCAGTTGTGAAATAGAGAAAGAAGATAGCTTTTTAAGTTGAAAGCAATGAATGAGAAAAGTTTATTTCATTTTTTTTTTCATCTGGGCCTACATATAAGGGAAAAAAAAAAAAAAGGAAAGGGCCTAAGTGAAAAAGCAAGTAAGAGGGAAGGTTAAAGGAACTGGAAGATAATGTGTTGTAAAGAGAAGAGCTCAAGACAATAGGTGGTAAGGTTCAGCAAGGTAGATGGAGAAATCTTTTTCCCTCTGAAACAAGAGCAGAAAAGAAAAGGGTAGTTAGGATAAGGGATCTTTTGATGCGATAAAAGCAATAGAGAATTCATATCTGATAAACTAAATCTACTCAAAGAGACATAAAGTTCACTCGCTGAGAAGGAGAGAGCCGGGAGGTTTGAGGTAGATAACTATTAATGGTGAAATCAATAGGAAATAAACCAGCACAACTACAGAAATACTACTGAAAACCCAGCTTGAAGTAGAGAGAATAAATTTAAAATCCCTGCCAGAAGCACCTTTATTTGACATCCTTGAGCAATACACAGCAGCCAAATAGTAGGGTTCTGGTTCAGGGTTGAGGAACAGAGTGAAGGCGTTCATGAAGGGAGAGTTGAAGTGGTTGGCCATGGAATTCTGAGGGGAAAGGGGGGCAAAGGGGGCAATGGGGTTTCCCATATATGAGGACAATAAAAGGTTTAGAAATTGAGAGTTATAGGAGCATGAGAGTTCCCGATGCAAAGAGTATGATATTCGATTGGCATGCAGTTTCAGGGTTTATTTTGTAGAGCTGGTTCTAGGTAATGACCATCTTAGGGTACCTCTGTTGGAATTGAGAGACAGTGAGGCCCAAAGAATTGGAAGTTTCATCAAGGAGCATGTTAAAGCTCCTGACCATGGTGATAGGAGATGGAATGAAAAGAGACTGATGCAATCCAGGTATTGAAGTTGTAGAAGCAGAGCTTCCCGGAGCTCAATATATGGAAGTTGTAAGGAAAGCAGTAGTTTGAGATAGGGTTTCAGTGGAGAAAGGTTTGATGTGTGATGGTTGTGCGATCTTAGAGATAAATGATAGCGGGGATCAAAAATATCATGTCGTCCTGCTATGGGAAGCAGGAGAAGTGAAGTAGAGATGTTCTTTTTGAGAAAGTAGCAAGGGAATTGGTATCATGAAGAGAAAAACGGTAGTTTTTTGCCTAATTTCCTAAGCAAAGTTTATATATGTGAATGATTTCCTCACCCTAAACCAGATGTTAAATATGCAATAAGGTAAATATAATTAACACCAAAAAAAATTGCCACTGAAAAGTTACCAGTTTAAGACATTAACTGCTTAACAAATACAAAATTTTAGAGTTAAATATACTGCTGCCATTCATGAAATACTTTTAAATAACTTTACATCTCAAAGTATCCTATGATGCTTAGATTCTGACCTTGGATTCACTTAATTATGACTTATGCTTTATTTTAGGTAATAATTTTGAATGCTTAAAATTTACTAGAGTCCTTCTAACATACAGTATAAAATTTAATCAGATGAAAGGATAGTGCATAGTACTTCACTAGGTTTAGTAGTTTACTAACTTTTGCTGAGTATAAAATATATACCAGGTAGTTTACCATGGGCTGAAGATGCTGAGATGGATCATCAGAGAATATTTCCATTTTTAGGAATATTGGGGTTTCAAACTATTTTTAATTCAGTATAAGTATTTAAATTAATTTGCCTATGTGAACATAATCAGAAAATGCATGTTGTTTTAAAGAATAGAATATTTTGCACTTCAATCTTATTTTAAGAGATAATATATTTAGATGGTTCAAACACAAAAGCAATACAAAAAAGTTTATAGTTGCTATTTTGGAACATTAAAATGTAATGGAATTGCATTGTTGATGAATTCTTACACATAAAAGTCTTGAACCTAAAGCATTTTATTTTCATTTTAAGTATAAGTTCTGAGAAGATTTGGAAGACTTACATTTTTATCTGCCATATATGTAACTAATTCTGTCTCAAAATTAAGCAAATGTTCAAAAATTAGCTCCTTTGGATAGAAAGTAGAGCATAGCTCTAACATATCATATACAACTTCTAAAACATTTTGTAGTTTCATATTACCTAAAGACAACATAATTTCAGCTTCAGGGATATTGTAAGTTAAAAAATAAAGCCATTGAGCCAACAAACAAAAAAGTTTTGAATTGTGGTCCTTTATTGTAATGAATATGGAAAGCAATCTTTTGCTTATCACGTATTTTCCTATTGGGTAAAAACAGGAAGAGTTCCATGATTAATCAGTTATCAAACAGGTCATTTACCCTTTTCTGTCTTTTTGCAAATGTACAGGTTGATGATTGCCAAATCTACAAAAAGGGGCCAAAAAGTATAGTTAAGGACAAGGAAGTACTGTGAAGACTGTTAAGGAAGTTGTTTTCATTGTTATGCTGACGGCTAGGGCTGTTAACTGGGTCACTGTAAGTAAAATCCATCATATTTACAAATTCTATAATATAAAGAAATATTTATCCATATATTAAAAAGAAAATTTATAAATTAAAATGCTAAGTTTTCGCTTTCTATGATGATTTTGCCATCAAAGCCCCTCTAATTCCAAGTATTCAGTGTTATAGTGGCATAGTGATTCTATTCAAAGTGATTTGTATGTGCCTAAAACAGCTATTGGTTTTAACTCTCTCCTGTACTTGTCCCAGCTCCTTACTTTTGATCACTGTAAAGAAAAGATTGCCTCTAATTTTTAACTCAAACTTATTTTCTTAAAAGTCACCTTGGCATCTGTTTTGTTTTTTAAGTTCACTTATGCAATATTATACATGCTCCTTAAATTATTTTTTAAATCCTCATCGTTCTGTTTGGACCATTAAAATAATGTACAAAACACACCAAACATGATCCTGGAATAAAATGCATTGCCATTTATACAGTAGTGATTGTGGGTTCCCACCAATTCACACAAAACCTGTTCTCCACAGTGACCCAATCCCAAACCAGCAGGCTGGCAGGACACATTGAGTACTTGTGAAAAAAAACAGAGAAGCACAAAGCTCATCAAAAGTGGACTCTCCAAATAGCTTCACTAATCGGTTTCCACTTGTTTTCCAAATGGGTTGTTACAGTGCATGAATAGCTCTTAAGATTTCCTATGTTTGATTTCTGACTCCACACTTACTGTGTGATAACTTGAAATTTAATCTGCTTCATAATACCTCAATTTCCACATCTGTAAAATGGAATTAAAAGGGTTGTTATAAGTAAACAGAATAGTTTCTGGACTACGATCAGTGCTCAGGATTCTCTCTTAGTAATGGTATTGGTGGGGGTGTTAAAGCTTTTGTTGCTTCAACAGCAAGAAAGAAAAAGTTGTCTAGCAACTTTGTGCAATGGCTATCAGGGGAATGGGATAATTCAACAATCTCTGCTGTCAGAACAACTACTCCCTAGTAAAATGATTGAGTAAGTGCTATTGAAACATCACACATAAGGATAAAGGGGAAGCAACCCACGGTTATTTTGTTTATGGAAAGTAGCAATTATCTTTGAACTCCCCAAATCCTGTGTCATGGTCAGGTTCATGTGTCAACTTGGCCAGGTGGTGGTACCTGTTTGTCTGATTGGGCAAGTGCTCGCCTGTCTGTTGCAATGAGGACATTTCATAGAATTAGATCTTGATCACGTCAGCTGCATTCACAGTTGATTCCATTTGTAATCAGCCAAAGGGGAGTGTCTTCTGCAATGAGTGATGCTTAATCTAATCACGGGAAGCCTTTTAAGGAGAACTCAGAGGAGACAGGCTCTCTTCCTGCTTCGGCTGGTGAGTATCTCCTGTGGAGTTCATCTAGACCCTCCATCAGAGTCATCAGCTTCACACGTTACCCTGTGGATTTTGGACTCTGCGTTCCTGTGGTCACGTGAGACACTTTTATAAATCTTATATTTGTGAGTGTTCCCTGTTGAATCTGTTTCTCTAGAGAACCCTAACTAATACACCCTGGCTCCTTCAAACACTCCAAACCCTCCCTCCAAAAACCCACTGGTATTTCCAGCCAATCATCAGAACAATCCAGTCCACCTAAAAATACCCAGAACGTTAGACAGGCAAAGACAGGTCCAGGAAGGCTTTTAGGTGTCAGTTCCTGCCTTTCCTACTGGGCCTCAATTATGAACTCTTCAGCCCTGAGTTCCAGCTCTGCTGAATAATATCTGAAACCATCATGCTTTATGGCAAGTAGTATTGAGGGCAGAGAGGACATCATGAAATGATCACAGGAAGACTTGGCATGGGGGGAAATGCACAGATTCTATGGAAACAATGTGAGGTAATACACAGAATAATAGTCATTCAAGTAAGGTTCTTAAACAGTTAATTAATATTCAGAATATATAAGCAGCTATGACAACTCAATAACAAAAACACAAATAATCCAATTTAAAAATGGGCAACTGACTTGAAAAGACATTTATCTAAAGAAGATGTACAAATGGCCAATGAGCACATGAAAAGATGTGCAATATTGCTGGTCACCAGGGAAATGCAGAACAAAACCATAATGTGATACACTTCATACCCACTGGGATGGCTATTATTAAAAAGCAGAAAATAATAAATGTTGGTGAGTGTTAGTTTGTTAATGCCGCTGGAAATACAATATACCAGGAAAGGGTTGACTTTTATAAAGGGAATGTATTAAGTTACAAGTCTGCAGTTCTAAGGCCACAAAAATGTCCAAACTAAGACATCCAGAGAACAATACCTCGACTCAAGAAATGCTGATCTGGGAAAGCACGTGGCTGGAGTCTGCTGGTCCTTTGGTTTCTGGTTTCAAAACTTCTCCAGTGGTATTTTCTTTCTGTAGCTCCAGACAACTCTGTCTGTGTCAGCTCTGAGCTTTTTCCAAAATGGTTCCAAAATGGTTCCCTCTTAAAAGACTCCAGTAAGTGACCCACCTTGAATGGGTGGAGATGCATCTCCATGGATACCACCTAATCAAAAGGTCCCACCCACAATGGTGCATCACATCTCCATGGAAACAACTTAATCAAAAAGATCCCATCCTACAGTATTCAATCAGGATTAAGTAACGTGGTTTTTCTGCGATACGAACAGCTTCAAACAGGCACGGTGAGGATGTGGGGAAATAGTCACCCTTGTACGTTACTAGTGCAGCCAGAGTGAAAACCAATTCATCAGTTCCTAAGAAAGTTGAAAATAAACTTACCATCTGACCTGGCAATTCCACTTTTTGGCATATACCCAAAAGAACTGAAAGCAGAGACTTAAATAGATATTTGCACATCTTTGCTCAATAGTGGCATTATTCACAATAGCTGAAAGATGGAAACAACTCAAGTGTCCATCAACAAATGAGTGTATAAACAAAATGTTGTAAATACATACAATGGAATATTAATCAGCTATAAAAAGTAATGGAGGGAGGGCGATGGTGGCGCAGTGGCAGAGTTCTCACCCTCCATGCCAGAGACACGGGTTTGATTCCTTGTGCCTGCCAATGCAAAAAAAAAAAAAAAAGTAATGGAGTTCTGATACATGGTACAACATGGATGGACCTTGAGGACATAATATTGAGTGAAATAAGCCAGACACCAAAAGACAAATACTATATGATCTCACTTATATGAAATACCTAGAAAAAACAAACCTTTTAGAGACTTATGGCAGGTTATAGATTATTGGGTATGGGGGGAGGGAGCAAAAAAGAGGGAGTTATAGCCTACTATATGAATTTCTGCTTGAGATGCTGAAGCAGGAGGGGTAAGGGATATTAGTGATGGTGGCACAATAATGTAAATATAATTAATACTACTGAATTGTACACTTGAATGTGGTTAAAAAGGGATATTTCGTGCTCTATATAGGTTACTACAATAAAAGTTTTGTAAAAAGTTGATCATTTAATTCAGAGAGAATAGAAAGTCTCCACTATTTTTACTAGTTAAGCATTTTGAGCAAGTTGCTAAAGCTCATTTAAAAAACAAAAGTAAGCTTATGTAAATATTAATTAAATTCACGTTTGTGCAGTAGATACTCAACAAGTGTAAGTTTCCAATTAACTGATTCACTATTTGGCCAACAGGAAATCGAGGCCACAAAAGTGCAGGGAATGGAAAGGGAAAGTGGAAAGTAGAAAGGAAAACAAAAAGAAAATATAGATAATTGAGTCCCAACAACAAAGTTCTTTATGTACCATATACTGATAGAATTAAATAGGCTCTTTCCAAAACATTTTTAAAAATTTAGCAGGTGCTAAGAGAATCTATTTAGTTAATAAAATACTATTTCAATAGAAGAATTTGGACAGTTTGTGGCTGTGGTTGTATTATGATTTCATTCTCATTATCCATTGTATCACAAGTTTTTAAATGAGTATCCTTCCTTATCAAAACCACACCTAAGGGCGGTGCGATGGTAGCTCCGTGGCAGAGTTCTCGCCTGCCATGCTGGAGACCCGGGTTGATTCCCCGTGCCTGCCCATGCAAAACAAACAAGCAAAAAAAACAAACAAAAAACACACTTAATGCAGTATTTTGCATCTAGGAAACTTGTCCCTCCTGACAATAGATGGATGCTAATAAAGATGCTTAAGGAAATACCCTGTATTTCTACACTTCCCAAAAGACTTTTCCAAGGTGAACCATGAATGAGAACCATATGGCCACAGCAGTGAGCTGGGGTTTGAGAATACCTGGGGGTGGATGGTGCTGTTAGGATGAGTGTGGCAAGGAAATTAGCCCAATACTGATGCCCCTGAGGGTTTTCAGCCTCTATCAGTTACAAGTCTCCAGGCAGGTCTTGCCAGCACCTGCCCTTTAAGGATAAAAAGAAAGAATGGAGGAAGGGGGGAAGGAAGGAATGAACTAGCTGAGGAACACAAGCTGATCCCTTGGCCAGAATTTTCAGCCACAACTCTGGCCTTGTGTTTACTAACTACCTGTTTCTAGTGGTTAAAACCTATTCCACTTCATTCTCTTTTCCCTAATGATATTAGGTGCACACATCCAAGAAATGACTGCCTGTTGCCTAAGGTCAACAACCATCTCTTTAAGCTTCCCTATCTCAAATTTGTCTGGAGAATTAGATTCATAAATCTTCCCATTTACACCTTTACCACTGCTTCACAATCCCACATTATGTCTGTAAGATTGACTGCATATAAGAAGGGTATCTTTTGGAAAATGTGTTGATGGTTATGGAATGCCTAGAGATAGCCTTCTACCTCAGAACAGGAGTTAATTTAAATCATCCCAAACAATAAATGTAAGTAGATCTCTCTCTTTTTCTTCCTCATTACCTTCATCTTCTTCTTCATCTCTCATTAAATATATATATATATATATATGCATTTTAACTATTTTCTAAAAGTGACTGAACTCTTTTAATAAGAAGTTAAGTCTTTGGGCAAAAACCATGGGATGAGCAGGTGCTTACACTGACAAATCAATTCAAGATAAAGTACTTTGAAGGGTCTGTTAGGAAGAGATATATACTCGGAGATTGTTAATGAGGGCAGCTAACTTGTCCCTTCCCTTCTCCTGTCTTTTCATTTCTCAGAAAGGTTCAGAGAAAAAGTCAAGTGGCTTTCACTGTAATTTTATCTCGTGACTCTCCTAACCTTAAGGCTAAGAAGTTTAGTTCTTTCAAATGTCCATCTTCCTTTCTTCCTATAGCCATTTTTGTCCATTTACCTTTTTGTTGAATTTGTGGCAGCTGTTAAAGTCCTCCAGTGTCCTTTCCTAATCATCTCCAATGGCACTTGATGTGCTCATTATGTCCAGTTTATATCAACCCTGTTCCTTCTGACCTGCTTCCTTACGCATGGTCTCAAAGTTTTCATCGTTGTTTAAAATCTTCATTGCAGTTATCTGTGCTCTTGTCTGTATAAATTTGGGATTTAGTTTGCACACATAGCAGAAGCTTAGAAAAAGATAAATTTTTTTTATCTTTTTCAAGAGACAAAAAATCTGGCGACTGTTGCCAGGAATTCATTGGTTGGTTCAAGAATCTTAGTACTTAAGTTTCTCTGATCCTTTGACATTTATAGTCACAAGAGACCTACTCTAGCTTCAGTCGTCAGGTCCAAATTCCAGACAGGACAGAACAGCAACCACATACCAGCTGAATCTGCTCATCCCTTTAAAGAGATCGGCCAGAAGCTACCCCCAGTAACCTCTACTTACATTTCACTGGGCAAAACTGTCTCTAGGAGAGACTAGAGAGTAGTTTTTTAGCTAGACTCATAAGCCTCCACACGAAAATCTTAGGCTCTGCTTGGGAGAAAGGGAGAATGAGTATTATGTCAGCAACCAGCAGCCTCCACCACAGCATCCTTTCTCTCCTTCATTCATAAAGGAAAAAGCATAGGTCTTTGATTTAGAACCCTGAGTTTGAGTTTGGAGTCTCACGTTCATTAGCTGAGTAGACAAGGTGCCTGGGACTTTGGATTAGTTGGAAAATATCAGGAATGTTAAGCCTGTGCTCTAAAAAACTTGAATAGATGTACCATGAAAGGTGGGAGAAGAAAAATCTTGGATCTTCTCATTTCTTCACTCTCTGTGCAGCTGCTAATAAATGTCGTTTGAAGAAATGGATGTACAGGCTGAAATAACACACTGAATGACCTTTAAGCTCCATTCCAACTCTAAAATATGTGCCATAATTAAATGGATTCAGACCAAGACATGCTGAGATCTTGAAGATGGACTGGTAGGGGGCCTCATGGGGACTGTGGCTAAGGGAACTGATCCCCAAATTATCTGGATTCCCTCAAAAGTCTCTAATAGCCTAAATGAAAGTGGCTAGGTAGAGGTGCCAATCTAGACTTGATTTGTATAAATATAGGTGTGTAGGGAACAGTAGTAGGAGTTTTCAGACAGTGCTGAAGCCCTTGAATTCAGGTGAGTTGAGGCGTCACGGGTTAAAGGCATTATTTAGTTTGGTCTGAGACCACCCAAACTAATTCTCTGCCCCTCCACATGAAGCAGAGGCTGCTGACTGATCAGACTGCCTCGGGAACAAAAGGTTAATCTTGATATGCAAGTCTCTATTCTATGGATGATGAGTCCGCCTATGCTTGGTAAGATCTGACTCTAAGACCATATGATCTTTGTGGAAATACTCAATAAAAATGTTCAAAATAACTATACCCTCTACAACACTGCAATTCAAAATTTGAGTCCAAAGGTCAGCACAGTATTGAAAGTAAAAATATTATGTCCACGTTCTTAAGGAGATGTTCTCATAAGATATGGGTTAATTAAAGTTCAAGAGATTCTTTCCCCCCAGAAGGAAATCCTCGTTTTTCCAGTTGTTAAGAACAGTTTTGGAGAATGACTTTAACAAGAGAATTCGTATACGTTGATTTAGACCAGCTTACCATACAATGTTCTCTCTCTTATTGGACTACTTGAAAAGATCTTTACAGGGTGAAAACAGCCTTTTTATCGTCATATGGTGAAATATAATACAAATAGGGTTTATTATTGGAGCTGATTCTATCATTGACCTAAGTTACTTCTCTGTGAAATTTGACCTTTCTGCTTTTTTGCATATCATTCTATATATTATATAATGGCTTTAAGGGAGCTGGTTTAGATCAAAAGGGTATCAAGATATAGCTTAAAATCAATTTGTAATTTAAAAGCTCTAGCAGAATAGTGATTAAAAGCACACCTTTTTTTTTTTTAATTGTAGGATCTGATTTCAAGGCCTGAGTCAGAACATTTACTAGCGGTATGACCTTGGACAAGTTATTTAATCTCCCTAAGTCTCAATTCCCTGACCTGTTAAATAGAGATAATCATAATAGTACCTATTGCCTAAGAGGTACTTGTGAGAAATTGCATTAGAAAATTCTGAGCCAAGTGCTTGACACGTAACGAGAGTTCAATAAGTGTTAGCTATTATAGTTTTTCTTTTTTGAAACAAAATGAAGGCAAGATTTACATAGGTACAAATTGCCTTTCATTTTTAAAATGTAAATGAAATCTGGTAAGTGCATAATGATTGCAATGATCTCTTGTCTACTTTCTTGTTTGTACAGGAAATATATTTCCTGGCTATTGTGTAGTCTAAAACATCTCTGTTCACGTGGTCTTAGGGGAAATGTTCTTACAAAATGAGATGTCACACTTCAGATTAATCAATGAGGTATCAGAGAGGAGATGAAGTCAGGAAAATCATATGAAGGGCAAACAGTGGGGAGGGAGGCTGGCAGGAAGGAAGAAGAGGAGCAGAAAGACAGAACTACTATGTGTTTTGGTAAACGGTTTAGGGCAAGTGATTTCTGGGTAATTGGAACAAAAAGACCTGCACTGGGAACAGATTAACAATTATAGATCTGCTCCCTGCTGCCTGGAGATCACCCCCCTCCCTGGGCTTTACTGTTGTTTAGGGCCTTTTCTTCAGAGTGATGCCATCAGGGTTCACATGAGCTATTTGCAAACTACCTGGAGGTTAATATATTGCAGCTATTGTTATTTTACTACTTACAATTTAGGAGTTCAAATTCTATAGGATGACACTGAAGGAAGAAATGTGGAGGAGATAGGCAGTGAATGTTAAGATTGCAAACTTAGGCACCATCAAAGTAAAAATTTAGCTCAATGGCCTAAAGATAAATTATGAATTACTAAGTATGGTGGGATAAGGCAACTAGTTCTTAGCAAGAGTCAAGGGCTCAAAGTCAGAACTGAAAGCAGGGAAACTGCCAACCAGAAGAAAGCAAAAGCAGGACTGGCATATAGAAGACAGGATTTCTGGTTGCATTAGTGAAGAGGCAATAGATTTCTGAAGGATACTCTCATTTTTTGGCATTCATTCAAGCTGAAAGGCAAGTCAGGACACAAGCTGGAAATATGAAACTATCATATATTTCAAGATAATTTTTATCAAGACCTTCATTCTGCTATGATAGAAAGTGTGTCTCTGATTATTTAGTTTAAATCACTATTCAATTAGAAATAACACAGTTCCTCACAAATCTAATTTGAACTGACATTTAACTATGTATTTTGTTTCATTTAATTCTTATTCTATTTGAAGCCGCACAGGTTTTAAGTTGACATCTGCAATGAGAACGTAGCATTTCTATTTTTCCTTTTCTATTCACTTGTTCTGGTGGAAATTCTTGGTCTCAAGCAGGGAGAGTGAAATGCTCCAAAACGGAGGAAGGCAGCTTTCATACATGTAAGTATTTTATCTTGGGAAACCCTCAAGCAAGAATTTTGGAGAAAATCTCCAACGCCATATACTGAATAAAGCATTCAGCCCTTCTTGCATGAAGGATTCACACATGTGCCATTGTTACTGTTATTTTCCCTATTTCCATATTGAGTGATAGCGTAATGAACTGGAAAGAACCTTAACTTTTGGAGCACACACAGCCATGTTTGAATCATCACTCTCATACTTACTCTCATTGTAACCTTGAGCAAATGATTTGACCCCTTGGAATACTAATTGATTGTTCTCTAAAAATGTGATGCTGCACATTTTAGAGAACCGTTAGGATGAGAAAATATATGGAAAGAGCTAGTACATGATAAACAGTCAATAAACTATCATTGTTTTCATTATCCTTGCTATCACTTAACATTGTTTCATAATGTCATATTACTTTAAAATATTGACGATTTTACATATGGTTTATGAAGTTATCATTTATTCAATTTATGTGTGGGGGTGATGGTTATTTTTACTTGCAGAAAACTTGGGGCTCAATTCCGTTCTTTAAAAATGCAATTTCTTAATAAATGCAAAGTAATACACAGTTCCTGCCTTCAAGACAAAATAAACCAGGTAGGGAGGAAACACAAGAAAAAAAAATCCAATGGGTGTTACAAACATGGTACAAAGTAAAGAGACAGTTGAGCAGGTGGATCAGCAAAGGTTTGGATGGTCCTAGAATGATTTAACTTGGGTACACAGGGAATAAGATGAAGAAAATGGAAATTCTGGAAAAGGAACTGGCATGATAGTAGATACAGAAAAAATATGGGGCATATTTGTTAGAAAAGGATTCAGTTTTACCTAATGAGACATCACATGGACAGTGGTAAAAGATAAAACTGCAGTCGTGTTGCAGAACAGCTCTTTTTTCAAACTCTTAGTAAATGAACTTTTTTCAAATAAAATTTTATTCGGGACCCTATTATGTAAAGGAGTGCAAAGAAATAATTAGAATAATTTTGTGTAAGCTCAAATTTATAACTATTACTCCTAAAACATTCTGATCTAATGGCATCTAAACATTTGAACCCTAAGGTAATACATGATAGTTGCAGTCTCAGCAACTATTACATTTGACCCAAAATTTCTTGGAACTCCCAAAGCATCTCTTTGGATCATTAGAATTCTAGATCATTCATTTTAAAAATCGCTGAAGTAGAGGGCTGTGAATTACAGCCTGATGGTTTGTCCTTAAATAGGACTTGGAAGGTTTCTGAGTGTGGCAATGACATAAGAAAGCACTGCTCTAGAAAGATTTCCCTCATGAAATGAACAGAAAGAGCTAGAAGATATAAAGATTAGTGACAAGAACTGTTTATCAGTAGACTGTTGAAATAGTGCAAAAAGGAGCAGAAGTCAGTGCCTATAATTCAGGTAGAATAGGGATGAGGTATTCATTAACATTATAGTTTACCTCAGAGCTTTATTTTCTAGTAAGAGAGCTCCGTTTTAACATTCCAGTCTTAATAGTGCTATTGCTATTTTTACTTCTACATTCAGCATATATAAATTTTGTTGGCTCTTTTTAAATTTACATACTTTGGAAATCAACCGTTACATAAGAAATGAGAACTTTTATAATTAATTTGGAAGATTGATATTTGGGATTGTGTTTGGTTAGAATTACTGATCTGAATAGGACTTTTTTTTTTCCTGTAGGATTTTGCTTCTTTTGTTGTTAGCCCTTAAATAAACTTAGGTCACTCTTTCCAATATGAGATAAATTGGATATAAATCACATAACTCTGTAAATATGAAAAATTTTTAAATAATTTGTTTTTAACAAGTCCAGATCCATTGATTTCTGATTCTATTTTCCTTACTTAAACTTATAAGATGAGATCATATTTTTATCTAAAATCTTTCCTATGGTATAATTTTTTTTCTTTGTTACTGGAACCAGAGTTGAAAGAGAGAAACTTAGAATAGCCTTGTTTCAAGGTTCTAGAAATCAGAGGAAAATATTTTGAAAAAAAAAGTAGTTATGAGCTAAAGGTTTTATATTATTTCATTTATGAATCTACACCAAAAAAAGTGGTTTTCCATGTATGTTGAAAATTCTAATTAATGGATACTTATCACTTTAGATGCCTTTCATTTTTTTCCATTTCAATCACTCTGAAAGATGTCTTCTAACATACATTCTATATTGCCTTGCTTTTGGAACAAAATTATTACTAACAAAATTTTCTTAATACTCTTCATCCAAATTCTAATTCCTTCCCGGCTCAGATTGGCTTCTTTTATTTTCAAAGTACCTAATTTGTTCAGGTCTCTCATTTGCTACCCTTAATCAGTCTACATGAAACACCCCACACACATGCAAAAAAAGTAATAAATTTAAAAGATTGTTACAATTTCCTATAAAGGAAAACTCAAAAGTGAATGATGGGTTCTGGAGAAGATGGTGGCATAAGGGGGCTACTACACATTTCTCCTATGAAAAACAGTGTACAGACAGAAACCATCTGAATCAATGGTTCTGGGACTTCAGCGGCCAGGGAGCACCATGTAGCCCCAAGGAAAGAGTGGGACACGGAGACTGAGAACCTGCAGCAGAAACTGTGAGTATCCGGCACCCATAGCCCACTATCAAGGCTTGCCTCAGGTATGGTCTGTGCTTGTCTCTGCGAATGGAGAGGGGAGTGAATGCCTTCCTTCCTGGAAACAGGAGAGGGACATGGTCAAACCCTGGGTGTGGCTTCTGATCAGAAAGTTAGTACTGCTGGGTTCTGGCTCTGAATCACAGTTCTAGCTTGCCCAGAAAATGGACTCCAGAAGCCATACTTTCCACACTGACCAAAGGACGTTGAAAAAATACAAAACATGTGCAGTGGGGCAAGCTTTTCAGAAAAGCCACATCTGCTGGGCAGGCTAGAAAAAGTGCATCTTTGGGTAGGTGAATAGAAAAAGAAAAAAAAGAGGCTTTTTTTGTGTCTTTCCCATCCCTCTCCCCAGTGCCCTTTGGAACTGAGCTGTATCCCATTTATGGATTCTTAGCCCTATTTTGACCAGTTAAACATGGGCAAGTCTAAAGATCCAGGATAAGTTGAACCAAGAGTCAAAGAAGAGCTGGATAACACAGTGAATCAACAATAAAACCTCAAGCAAGAGAGAGAAATTAAACATCAGAGTAAACTCATCAAACTCATTTTGCTGATTCTTAGACATCAGCAAAATAATTACAAGCCATACTAAGAAACAGGAAGATATGGCCTGGATAAATGAAAAAATTAAAACTTCAGAAAAGACACAGGTTTTGAAACAACCAATCAACAGTGTTTAAACAAATCTTCTAAATCAATACAAGGAGATGAAGGAAAATATGGCTAAAGTGATAAAGCAAACTAACAGGACACTGGGTGACCATAAAGAAGAATTAGAAAACATGAAAAGAAAAATAACAGAATGTATTGGAATGAAAGACACAATAGGAGGGTTTCAAACTACATTAGAGACATAAAGCAGCAGCTATGAACAGACAGAAGAAAGATTCAGTAAGTTAGAAGACAGGGCATCCAAAATGGAACAAATTGAATGAAGAGATAGAAAAAAGAGTGGTAAAATTGAGAAGGGTCTCAGAGAATTGAATGAGAGCATGAAGTGCACAAACATACATGTCATAGGTACCCCAGAAGAAGCAGAGAAACGAAAAGGGGTAGAAAGAATATTGGAGGAAGTAATGGCAGAAAATTTCTCAACTCTTAAGAAAGACATAGATATCTATGTTGAAGCAGTGTAATGTACTCCAAGTAGAATATATCTCTATAAACCTACTCTGAGATAAATACTTATCAGAATGTCAAATTCCAAAGATAAATAGAGAATTTTGAAAGCAATGAGAGAAAAGTGATTCATCAAACATAAGGAACCTTCAATAAGACTAAGTGCAGATTTCTCATCAGAAACCATGGAGGCAAGAGGGCATTGGTAGGATATACTTCAGATGCTGAAAGAGGAAAACTGCCAGCCAAGAATTCTTTATCTGTTCTTCAAAAATGAGGGTGAATTTAAAATATTCACAGATAAATGGAAACTGAGAGAGTCTGTTCTAGCTGCCCTAGAAGATATATTAAAAGGAGTGCTGCAGACTGAGAGGAAAAGACGGGAGAAGCAAGCTTGTAGGAGAGTGTAGAAATAAAAACGATCAGTGATGGTAACTAAAAAGGTAAAAAATAAATAAATAAAAAATAAGATATGACATTGAAAGCCAGGATATAAAATTGTTGAAGTAAGTACACCCTTTACAGAATAACATTGAACTGTTAATGAATTTAAACATCCAATCAAAAGATAAAAAACTGGCAGAATGGATTAAAAAAATCAGCCAACTGTATGCTATCTACAAGAGACTCACCCAAGACCCAAGGATACAATTGGCTGAAAGTGAAAGGTTGGAAAAAGATATTGTTCCTCATCTTAGAGGGAATGCTTTTGGTCTTTTACCACTGAAATATGTTGTTAACTGTGAGTTTTTCATATATGCTGTTTATCATGTTGAGGAAGTTTCCTACTATATCTATGTTTCAAAGTGTTTTTATCAAGTAAGAGTGCTGGATTTTGTCAAATGCTTTCTCTCAAAGCTGGGATGAATCCTATTTGATCATGGTGTAAGATGCACACTGACACCACTGTTATTGAGCTTGAAATTCTTTATGGAGCAATATAGGCAAGAAAAATAAATAAAAGACATCTAAACTGGAAAGGAAGAATAAAAACTTTCACTACTTGCAGATGACATGATCCTGTTCTTAGAAAGTCCCCCCAAATCAACAACAAATCTACTAGAGCTAATAAATGACTTTAGCAAAGTGGTGAGATGCAAGATCAACACTCAAAAATCAGTAGCATTTCTATAAACTGAGAATAAATTAAGAAAAACTTCCATTTACAATAGCAACTAAAATAATCAAATATCTAGGAATAAATTTAATCAAATATATTAGGGCCCTGTACTCAGAAAACTACAAAACACTGCTAAAATAAATCAAAGAAGAACTAAATAATCAGAATGACATTCATGTTCATAAATTGGAAGACTAAATATCATAAAGATTTCAAATCTACCCAAATTGATTTTTACAGATTCAACACAAATTCTGACAGCCTACTTTGTAAAAATAGAAATCCCAATGATCACATCTATTTGGGAGGGTGAGGGATCCTATAGCCAAAATCATCTTTAAAAGGAGAATTAAATTGGAAGACTCACACTTCCTGACTTTAAAATATATTACAAAGCTGCAATGGTCAAAACAGCATGGTATTTGCAAAAAGATAGAATACTGATCAATGGAATTGAATTTGATACTTCAGAAATAGACCCTCACATCTATAGTCAATTGATTTTTGACAAGACTCCAAAGTCCACTCAACTGAAACAGAGCAGTCTCTTCAACAAACGGTGCTGAAACGCTGGATATCCATATCCAAAAGAATTGAAGTACATCTCTATCTCATATGTTACATAGGGATCAAATATCTAAATATAAGAGCCAGGACCATAAAACTCCTAAAAGAAAATGGAGGGAAGCATCTTCAAGATCTTGGGATAGGTGGTAGTTGCTTTGACTTTACACCCAAAACACAAGCAACTAAGGAAAATGATAAATTGTACCTCCTCAAAATTGAAAACCTTTGCACTAAGGGTTTACTATCAAGAATACATATGAAGAAATCCTGCAACTCAACAATAAAAGACAAACATCCCTGTTAAAAAATGGAGAAGAGACTTGAATAGACACTTTTTCAAAGAAGAATTACAAATGACTAAAAACTACAAAAAAAAAAAGATGCTCAACATCACTAACTTTTAGGATTATGCAAATCCAAACAACAATGAGATATCATTTCACACCTACTATATTGGCCACTATTAAAAGAAAGAAACTACAAGTGTTGGAGAGGATGTGGAGAAATAGGAACACGTTTTCACTGCTGGTGGAAATGTAGAATAGTACAGTTGCTATAGAAGATCACTGGGCAGTTCCTCAGGAAGCTAAGTATGGATCCGCCATATGATCCAGCAATTTTGCTACTAGATATATACTCAGAATTGAAATCAGTGATGTGAGCAGACACTTGCACATCAAAGTTCATAGTGGCATTATTTACAATTGCCAAAGGATGGAAACATCCCAGGTATTTATCAGCAGATGAATGGATAAATAAAATATGGTATATAGCACAATAGAATATTATTCAGCTGTAAGAAGAAATGAGATCTTGATGCAGGTACAACATGGGTGAACTTTGAGGACATTATGTTTAGTGAAATACGCCAGACACTGAACCCCCAATCTTGGGGTTTGTTCATATGAAACTTAACCCTGCAAAGGATGATAGGCTAACCCTACTTAAAATTAGGCCTAAGAGTCACCCCAAAGAGAACCTCTTTTGTTGCTCAGATGTGGCCTCTCTCTCTCAGCCAACATGACAAGCAAACTCACTGTCCTCCCCCCTCTCTACATGGGACATGACTCCCAGGGGTGTGGACCTTCCTGGCAACATGGGACAGAAATCCTAGAATGAGCTGGGACTCAGCACCAAGGGACTGAGAAAACCTCCTTAACCAAAAGGGGGAAGAGAGAAATGAGACAAAATAAAGTGTTAATGGCTGAGAGAGTCCAGAGTTGAGAGGTTATCCTGGAGGTTATTCTTATGCATTAAATAAATATCACCTTTTTAGTTAAGGTATAACAAGAGAGGCTGGAGGGAACTGCCTGAGAATGTAGAGCTGTGTTCCAGTAGCCATGCTTCTTGAAGATGATTGTATAATGATATAGCTTTCACAATATGACTGTGTGATTGTGCAAACCTGTGTCTGATGCTCCTTTTCTCTACCCTAGGGACAGATAAGTATAATATGGATTTAAAATAAATAAATAATGGGGGAACAAATGTTAAAATAAATTTAGTAGATTGAAATGCTAGTTCAATGAAAGGCAGGGGTAAGGGTTAAGGTATGTATGAATTTTTTTTCTGTTTCCTTTTTATTTCTTTTTCTGAATTGATGCAAATGTTCTAAGAAATGATCATGATGATGAATATACCACTAGGTGATAAAAAAAGAATGTTCATATTGTATGTTGATTGGTTTTATTAATAAAAATTTTTTGAAAAGAAATAAGCAGACACAAAAAAGGACAAATATTGTTTGATCTCACTTATAGGAACTAAGTATAATGAAAAATCTCACGGAGTTAATATCTGGAATACAGGTTACCAGGATATAGACTCATGGTAGAGAATGGGGAGCTGATACTTAACTTGTGCAGAATTTTTTATAAAAACTATAAATGTTTAGAATTGGATAAAAGTGATGGTAGCACATTATTGTGAGTGTAACTACCAACAGTGAATTATTGTGTGTGGTCATGATTTAAAGGGGGAAGTTTGGGACTGTATATGTCTCAAGAAGGAAATCTAGAGAATTAAACATGGGACTGTATAACACACCGCACCCTTTTGTAGATAATGAATGTGATGAACAGTCTTACATGAACCAGAACAAATGTATGTCACTTATTACAAGGCTGATCATAGGGTAGTATATATGAAAATGCACCTAAGTAAAATATGGCCTATAGTTAACAGCAATGTTTTAATATTCTTGCATCAGTTGGATCAAAAGCAACATACCAATACTAAATGCGAACAATTTATGGGAATGTATGAGTATACGGGAATGTTGTATTTTAATTCTTAGAAAAATGTTACATGTCAGAGACACAATCCAATTCACTCCTCAGTTAAACTATTTTACTCTGATGCTTCTCTGAAAGTGCACATGGTGAGCTGCATGTAAACACTTCATCTTCAGTGAACAACAGCAACAACAAAGAACTTTATATGAGAAGCAAGACAAGGTTCTAAATTGTGTTCTACCTGTCAACCTAATCCTGGTGTCATGGTCAGGTTTATGTGTCAACTTGGCCAAGTGGTGGTACCTGTTTGTCTGGTTGGGCAAGTGCTGGCCTGTCTGTTGTGATGAGGACATTTCATAGAATTAAATCATGATCACGTCAGCTGCACCCACAGCTGATTCCATTTGTAATCAGCCAAAGGGGAGTGTCTTCTGCAATGAGTGATGTTTAATCTAATCACTGTAATCCTTTCAAGGTGGATTCAGAAGAGTCAGGTTCTCTTCCTGCTTCGGACAGTGAGCCTCTCCTGTGGAGTTCATCCAGACCCTCCATTGGAATCGTTGGCTTCACAGCCTGCCCTGCAGATTTTGGACTCTGCATTCCCATGGTTATGTGAGACGCTTCTATAAATTTTATATTTATGAATATTTCCTGTTGATTCCATTTCTCTAGAGAACCCTAACTAATACACCTGGTAAGAATGGAAAGGTGGGATAAGTTAGGTGTCTCAACTAACAGGACCCTTTTGGACATCTTGAACTTTATATAGCTACTTATGTCTATGGGATTCAAATGTGTCCTTATTGTTGTAAGTCAGTTTTTTGGAACCTTATTTCTCAAACAAAAAAACTAAGCCTAAATAAAACTAATGCCTTAGAGTCACCCACTGAAAACCTCCTTGTTGCTCAAGTGTGTCCTCTCTCTAAGCTAAACTGCAAATAAAGTCACTACCTTCCTCCCTATGTGGGAAGGACTCCCAAGGATGAGCCTCCTTGGTCCCAAGGGACTATTACCAAGTGTTATTCAGTGATGCATTGAGAGAAAGACCTGATCAAAAGGAAGGGGGTGGGGATTACATAATATTATGTTTCTATAGCTATAAGATTTCAAGTAGAGTTGGGAGATCTGCACATCTCAGCCAGATTTGACAAACTGTCATACTTTGCAAAGCCTCAAACAAAAATGCTCCTATGTGTCCTTAAGGATACCCAGGCAACATAGACAAGCCACATGGGTACATGAAATCAACACCCCCTCAGTGTGTTCTATCTGGGAATCTACGAAAAGTTGTTTCTCCAATATAACATAGTTATATTCACTTAATCAATCCCATAATTATGAGTCTTCTTTTTTTTTTACTTGAACCTACATTTTCAATTTACTTGTTAAGTCATTTATCAGAGACTTAAAACCTCCAGATTGTGCCTGTGCTGGCTGAGTCCTGAAATCCAGCAGGGAGGAGGTAGACTCCACTCTCCAGTTCTTCTGGCCTGTATGGATAACTAACAAAAAGATAAGGATGGATCAGCCCCATCCTGAAAGCAGGGAGTATCTTTAATGGCAAGCAAAACAATTCATTCCTCTCCTCATAAAAAAAATTCATCCCTCCTCAGCCTGAAGCAGCCTAAGTGGTCATCTTCCCAAATCCCTCAAGACTGTGAAAGGAGCAAAATAATGGAGCTTGTAACCATGGACTACAATAGATTTATTGTTATTGTGGTTATTATCTTAGGTTAACTGAGTCATTTGTAACATTGCTATTTTAAAAAGATGTGCAATCATCTATTGTAACAAATGTTCCACATCAATACAATCTGCAGCCAGTAGGGTGCTATAAGAGAGTCCCATATTTTATGCATGACTGTTCTGTGAACCCACAAGTTCTCTAATAAAGAAACAAACTTTAGAAACAAGTAAATGATGATTTTAAATACTATTTTGTGATTGTCATGTAGCAATTCATTTACTTGTATCCTTCATATTGAATACAACTGGTTAAGGAAATTTGATAATGATCTCTGATTAAGTCACATATTACTGCAATATTCAAGTATTGGGCGGTGCGATGGTGGTTCAGTGGCAGAATTCTCGCCCGCCATGTCAAAGACCTGGGTTCGATTCCCAGTGCCTGCTCATGTCAAAAAAAAAAAAATTCAAGTATTAAGTCACAAATTAAATACTTAAATTTGATCTTAGGGATTTATGTTAAATACTACCATAGGCACATAGGAAAGATCCCAATAAATTAACCCACCGTTTTGGGAGGACTGGCTGGGGAAAGACATCAGCTCAAGCCTGGATATTTTAAAAAGCTATTACAATGAAAGTTTACTTCTTTGACCAGACATCCCTGTACTCCCATTGCACTCTACACTTCCCCATATCATGGTTCTTGTGTTTTTTTGTCAATGTCTTGTTTAAAATCTTTTTGAGCTCCTAGACTAAAAAGCATTCTAAGGATAAGGATGAGGTATTTTATCAGGCACAAGTAGGTACCCAAAGTGATTTCTTCTCTGGTTGTAATTGAAAAGAAGATTTAAGGTCAATTTAAAAGTAGCCAGATACAAGGAACTGAAACACTAGGAGGAATACTTCATTTTCTCTGGTTCCAGCCTTTGAGAGAATCTGCTAGTCACAAATAAATGCTTCTGCCTAGCCCTCCATTCAAGCTCAATCTTAACTTTTCAATCTCCTTTTCCAATACTTCTCTATAATGATTTTCTGCCCCACACAAGCCAGTTCTTGATGGCCACCACATATACCATCTATGCTCTCTTCTACACCTTCTTTCAAATCTTCTGGAGTCAGCCCCAGTCTCTGACAGGCTTTTTCTAGAACTTGAGACAGAGAGGAAATGTATTCATTGTTTTATTTTGAAATCAAATGTTTAAGAACCTTACCACTGATAAAGGAACAGCAGGCCATCCCAACACAGCTCCCTTTAATCTTTTCCCAATATGTGTTAGTACAGAACTGGGTCTTCTGTACATATACTTTATGATCCTGACACTTTCAGACCAATTTTCTAGACCCAAAACTGAAATTCAGAGAGGTTAAGTAACATGTCCAAGGGCATAGAAGAAAATTAAGGAACTGAGATCAGAGCCAGATTTGTTCTATCCCATGGTGCTGTGTATTAGAGAAACCAGAATCCTTATACATCCTAGTCTTACTTTTCATTGCAAGGAATTCTCCATTTTCAGAAGCAATCTATCACTTCCATGAAAGTTCTCCTGACAAGCTCTGCCCTCCCTATTGATTAACTCTTTTTCTTCCAAGTTCTGTAAGCTTAAGAGATTTAACTGGTTAAGTTGCATATGGAGACTAGATTAACACACAGCAGCCAAAAATGTGTGTTTTAGTAATAAACTTTGGAAAGAGTGAAAATTTTCAAGAATATGCAGGAATTTCAAACACTATGACCAAATTCTTAGGAGGTATTTTTGGGCAAGGATATTTACTGTAGACTCACTGAAGACAGAAAACTGCTTTCTGAAATTTATATAATCCATTCTTCTCTAGTGATAGTAGAAGAGTTGCTTTATTTAACAGAGAAGATGGAGATGGATACAGAAGCTTGATGGCTCTGTGTTTAATATGTAGATTGGACAGGAAGGATGAAACATTGAAAGTATGAGGCATACAGGAGGACATGACAATTGAAAGACTTGTCAGTAGGAAAACAAAGGTGCTACATTTTCTTTTCACACAGTAACATTTTCTTTACCATGATGAGAGACAGGGATAGTAAGAGCTTGTGCCTCAAGATGACAAAGCAATTTTCTTCAATTTATGGTATTTCTCTAGTGCAGTGCTGATCAATAGAATTTTTGTAATGATGGAAAATTTTTACCTCTCATCTGTCAAATATAGTATCTGTTAGCCACATATGGCTATTGAGCACTTGAAAGGTATCTAGTACTTCTGAGGAACTGAGTTTTTAATTTTTTATCTTTAATTTGCTTAAATTTGAATTTAAACAGTATATTGTATTGGGCAGTGCAGGAGGCAAATGGAAGTTAAAAACCCATCTCTCCAGCTTTCATTCCTGTCAAATTTACTAAGATAAGTTTTTGTTGTTTTTTATTTTTTCTAAGTATCAGCCTCCCAAGCCATAGATGTCAGTTATCCAAATAGTGTTCTTAAAATAAAATAAAAATAATTCTACAAATATGCATTAATAAATGTCTACTCATAAAACAGAATGAAACTCAGTTGTTTAAAATAGCATTGGATATTAATGAGTTAAAGCAACACATTTAAGATGATGATTCTCCTTCTGTTATGGAATAAAAATATTGCCAAATGAACCTCCTTCCTTAGTCATTGCATATTGAGAGAAAAATAGGATAAGGACAAAAATAAATGTGAGGGTATAATGCAGGCTTTGCAAACTCACATGGCTGTAAGGGGTGGTAAAGTAATGTAAATGTGTGACCTGCAAATACAGACCAAGTGTGAAGTAGAGAGCACTCCTCCCTCCGTAGGCATTCTACAGCTCTGGTTCCATCATTGACCATCTGCCCAGCCAATTTGTCCTCCACTCCCAGCACTACGTGGGCAACCATCTGATCTCCTTCAAGCCTGTATGCTTGGAGCCTCACTGTATTAAATGATTTCTAAAGTATCTTTCTGTTTGAGCATCTGCTGATTCTATGATTATGAATATAATATCTTGGGGAATGGGATTAGGTTCATGCTTTGAATCAAAATGCTATATCTTGGAGCTTTGATCTATCAGGATAGCCTTATAAATGCTACAAACATTTGTGTAGGGAAAATTTATATATTTATATTATATGCAAAGTTTTTTCATATATAAAGTACAATTCACTCCTTGTTTGCACACCAACCCAGGGTGTCTGAATTAGGAGGCTGCAACAGGTATGTGCACCTTAAATACTTTTCATGACAACACCATACATCCACCCATCAACAAGTTTTGCAACACAGTAGGTGTTCAGTGAATGTTCAATGAATGAATGATAAAGTGATTCCTATAAATAAATGTAATTGAACATATTTATGATGGCACAGCAAGAGTAATTATTCAATATCTTTATACTGAAAAACTTCTAAATTCCTTGAATAATATAGTGCCTAACAGCCTAACACTCATTTCATTTTGTGCTTCTGATGTAATTTCTTTTCTTTTTCTGTTTTTTTTTTTTTTTTTTTTTTGCATGGGCAGGCACCAGGAATTGACCCAGGGTTTCCGGCATGGCAGACGAGAACTCTGCCACTGAGGCACCATTGTACTGTCCTTTCTGATATAATTTATGGTTCATTATGCAGTGACTTAATTGCTTCTTTCACAATATGCTACTTGTGCTCATATTTGAAAGATGTAAAATAAAAATAAGAGGGAGACATTTTTTAAAGCATAAAACTTGTAAACCTTCATGAATCAGGGAAACATTTGCAGTAATTAGAAAACATGTCTCTTCAAAGATCCACAATTGAAAATACAATCTTCAAAACTTCATACTGAGATTGAACTGAGTTGATAAGAAGTTGCAGTGTGACATGACTTGAACAGTCTTCCTTCCATTCACCACCCTAAGGTTTTCTACTTCTAGTTTTCCCAGCTCCTACCACAAATGCACAAAGAAGAAATGAAGATGAAAAAAACTTAGAGGTGTGTGAAAAATGCAGTGGGATAAAATGAGGCTAAATTGTCTCTTTTCCTTGGGCAATCTGCAGAAGTAATATTACCAGTTATAAGAATACCACCAGAAGAGTGCATGATTAATCCACTTCAAAACTCCGGGTGATTTCTACTCTTAATTGGGCATATGTTAGATACAGTGCATTAGATCATTTATATTTCATTTTAATGCAGTGAGAAGAATTCTAGAGCAGATAGTGGAAGAGATTATGATTTTAGATAAAGAGTCTAAATATGTAAATAAGTGATAAGCAAACAACTCTCATTTCTTTCATTCTTAACTACTGTGATGTTTTGAAAGTTTTGAAACCTGGGCATTGGTATGATGATTTTCTAGGATTGTGAAATTAGTCAGGAATTTTACAAAAATTTCAAAATATCATTGCAACAGATAGAAATCTTAGAAATAACCCAGTCTCAATTCCAATATAATATAATATATATTACATAATATAATATAATATATAATAAAATACAATTATAAATGAAAGAACTCTATCTCAGAGATTTGAAGTTGACATGGCTGGTTGAGAGCAGAAATCAGTGTAGAAATGAATATATTTTCTTAAATTCCCTCTGTATTTCTTTTAGTCTTTTAACATTACATTCTAAAATATTTTAGATAAAATAGTTTTCCATTACCTTGTTAAACATAGTTAATTTTAATTTTTTTAATAATACTTAATCAAGGATGTGTTGGCCTATTTAATCCCCCTAAATTCAACATTAATTTATTCGTTGAAATCAATATTTTAGTGGTCAACCATGTGGCAACAGTAAATGTCCTCTTTCCATTTAAACAAACTTGGTCTGTGAGATCCTGCTGATTTTTCTTGATGAGTCCATGGCTAGTGAATTACTGGAATTTTCTCTTAATGCTGTCTGGGTCCTGAAGTTTTCCCTTTCTGACTCAAGTCCCCATTTTTCCCAATCCTTATAACAGCAGACCTTCTGAGTCTCTGTCACCTCCACCACCCAGTCACTGATATGTCAGCCTACTACAGATGGCATAGTCTCACCTCAACTCTCACCAGTGTCTTCATGGCCAGAGCTCTGTGTCCCCAGAGTGAATATAAAACCCTTATCTTCCCTGAAATTGTCATTGAGGGAAGCTTGGGAACTGTAATTTTGCTCAACTATACCACAGATTCATATCATATGCTGTTCATACCACTTGAATGAAAAAAGATATCATGGGAGTAGCTGGTAGCCTCTCTGAAAAGCTTGAGAAATCACTCCACAGACCTTATTCTCTTTGAGATCTTTCCCAGACATCCATAGATTTTTATGTTTTTGCCAAACTTCCATCCCCAACTCTGAAACCCAGTGAGAGTCTGGACTTCTGGGTCTCTGATCTCTTCACTTCTTTCACTGACTCTCTCTTACCCCAAAGTTCTGTCAGTTAGCCTTCATGTTGAGTGGAATTTCATACCTTCCTTTTTCCTTTATCAACATTATGCTTTATTCTTAATAAAGAATAAATTTCCACCAGGAACACTGGTGGAAATAGTGAGGATTTACAGAAAAAACATCTAAGTGAGAGGTCTTGAATATTCTAAAGAAGCATAGAGTTATCTATTTATACAAAGAAAATTCTCCTGACAGAATAGCTAAAAATTACAATAATTGACAAATGATATATAGCTTCTCTTCAACCCACAGTTTCCCTTGCCCGCCCTGCTATATATCACAAATTCCAATAAACATCTTTAGCTATGTGTAGTGTATATATTTTTCTCAACTTTAGGTTGTTACGTATCCTCAATTTTGTTCACTTGTAACATCAGACCTAAAAAAAATAGGTCAATAATTAAGAATTTATACAGGCCTGCTGGGAATTTTCAGAGGCAAACCAACAGAATACTTCTGTTATATCCATCTCCATAATTTTAAGTTGCCAGCTATAACTGGTAACTTTTTCAGAAGTATAAATATCTTAAATTTTATCTTGCAAATATCTGTGTACCTAAAAGTTTAGTGATTCTAATTTCCATAGGGTTAGGGAGGTTGATTTAAAAATGGACCTTGGTTTCTTAAGAAAACTCCAAGGATTCAAATGATAACCTCAAAATGTTTTAAAAGAGCTAGTCATTGAAAATGCTAATGGAAAAAAAAGGAACTGAAAGGTAATAAACTCATCCCTCAACTATAAAGCAGAAAATGATCCTTTTTGCCTCTATCTTCCCACCATCCTTTAGAATAAATATTTTTCATGATCATTTTTATCTCCAGTATTGGCTTATTATTTATATTAATTTTAGTGGCTGTTGTAAGTCTAGAAATATGCATCCTTAGCTTATTACAGTTTACATTAACTTCATGTAAAATGTATAACCCTTACATTTTCCATTTCTACCACTGCCTTTTGTGCTATTGTTGTCAAACTTTTTACTTCAGTATGTTTTTCAATATTTTCCATTTCCAGGGCCTTTCTCTCCTTTTTGTAGATCTGAATATCCATCTACTGAAAATGGAGAAATGGATTTAACATTTCTTGCAGTGCCAGTCTATTGGTGAAATTTTTCTCAACTTTTTGTGTCTAAAATTTAGTTACGCCATCTTCATTTGTGAAAGGTTCTACCACTGCTATAAAATTTTATGGTGCCAGACTTCTGGGAAGATGATAGAGTAGAGTAGGTTAGATCCATCCCTTCTCTGTAGAACAAGATAAGGGATGGGAAAAAATAAATAGCACTGCAATCATGAGGGTTGAATGATTTAAGAGGTTCTTCAGTATTTCATAGGGAGGAGAGAGGAGGAGAGATTAGGATAAGGAGAGTGAAGTGGGTCTGATTAGCCATGATCCCCACTGAGGATGGTGACAGCACATGAGAAACTGAATCTGAGGGCAGTGACCATCCCTTCATTCCAGCCTGCCCCAGCTGCTCCCCACCTGGTGTCGAAGCCAGTGCCCCATGGTGAGCCTGGAGACATGCCTAGCCATCCACCATGAAAAGGTGTGCCCCTAGACAAGAGGAGCAGTTTCCCAGCTGGGTAACATGTATAGCCACCCCATTGGGCACAGTGAATGGTGTATCCACTAGGTGAGCAGCAATCAACTGTTCCAACTGGGTACTGCAATTCTCTCCCCTGTCCAACACACCGGACTGACTGTACTGCCACTGTGCCCTGGAAGTAGCCCCCCTGCCAAACACACACCATCTTCCAAGCCAGCTGCTGCAGTTGGGGAGGGATGAGCCTGAGGGGAGGAGGTGCCTCAGGCTTCACCTGCTGGGAAGAAGTAATAAGTACAGTCTGATGAACTCCTGATCTGCCTAGGTTTTTACTTTTTTAAATATATTTTTTCTTTATTTTTTATTATTAGCATTATTATCTTTATTTTTATTTACATATATATTTATATTTTATTGATTTTTTACTTCTTATTTATTTATGTATTTTACTTTTCTCTCCCTTCAGTGAGCCCCAGACTGAGTTCATTCCAAATATATTTTGAGGTGTCTAATTCTGACTTTGGGGTCTACTACTGCTTAAGGTGTTTTTCACATTTTATTTTATTGTTATTATTAGTTTTTTTAGGTGGGTCCATGGGCCAGGAATTGAGCCCTGGTCTCCTATGTGGTAGATGGGCATTCTAAAATTGAAATACCCATGCACCCCTGCTTAGCTTTTCATAGACCTTCATGTAGAATTGTTCCCCCTACATGAGATTGGACCTTAGTTAGGCAAGGAATTACTGAAAAACCAAGTGCAAAAGGGAAACTTCAAAACAAAACCAAGTAAGTACAAAACTTTAGACAAGCAAAGGAAACCTTATTAAGATAATCAAATGCCACAAACACAACAGAAAACTACAACACGTGAAACTCCATGCAGAAATAGCCCAGTCAAGCAACCAAATCAAAACACCAGAAGGACACAGAATATGGAAAAACTAATCAAGGATATTTATAAAGAAATAAAGGATATCAGAAGAGACTAGAAAAGTATAAAGAATTCAAATGATTAAATAGAAAAATGGTAGATCTCACAGGGATGAAGAACAGTAGACCAAATTAGAAATTTACTAGAAACACATGATTGTAGACTCAAAGAAGCGGAAGGAAGAATAAGTGAGCTGGAAGACAGAAAAAATGAACTAGAGTGCACAAAGGAAAAAATGGCAAGAAAGATGGAAAAAACAGAAATGAATCTTAGGGAAATAATGGACAACAAAAGACTTGCTAATGTAAGAATCACTGGGTCTGTGGACGGCCAAGATGGCAGCTTAGCAAGGTGTGGGATTTAGTTCGTCCTCCAGAACAGCTACTAAATAACCAGAAACAGTACAGAACAACTCCTGGGGCCACATCAGTGACCAGACACACAGCGTACTGCAGTCTGGACCAGCTGGACCAGCTGCAAGCCCCCGAAGAACCATGAATTCCCCAAGCCTTGGTAGCCAGCAGCCAGCACCCCTCCCCCACAGGCAGCTTCCCAGAGGGGAAAGGAAAGGGACTTTACCAGCAACAGAGGCTGAGTACAACTAAACTTCAAGTATGGAATTAATTCACAAATTCTGACTACTAAAAATAGGCCCCCAGCTCAGGTGAACCTAGTCAAAACAGACGTTGCTGATTTTTGCACTGGTGCCAAGGGGGCAGGGCTGATGGAAAAAGAAAAAGGGCTTTGTGGCTGTGTTTCTACAAAGGCTTGACTGCCTTTGGATACAGCAGCAGGACTTCTCAGGCTGCAACTGCCCCAGGCATAGGCAGACACAAGCTTGTTTGAGACCTTGTCTGGAGCTTGTGCCTTCTCCAGGGGAGGGGTGAAGCCTAACTCAGGTGGAACCCCTCCCTTAAGGAATTCAGACCACAGGGCTTGATGATTTGAAGCCATTAAAACCAGTCTGCAACCTCTCCTCTGTCTCCACCACACCCCAGCAAGGAGAGTCTGCCAAAGTTAAAGGTACCACATCATCTTATGCTGGTGGGACCTGCAGGCAGACAAGCACTACATACTGGAAAGGATAAGAAAAACAGAGCCCAGAGACTTCACAGGAAAATCTTTCAACCTGCTGGGTCTCCCCCTCAGGGAAAACTGATGCAGGTGACTCTTTCCTCCTGATAGGAGGCCAGTTTGGTCTGGGAAAATCCAGCTGGGGTCTGTCATACCTAAGTAAACCCTCCCAAGAGTCGGGGGGGGTGGTAAAAGGCACCATACAGAAAGGGCAAGAAACAGGAAAGCAAGAACAGAAAAATTCTCCTCTTTTAAACAAAACCTAAGCTAGAGGTCCAGAAAAAGCTGAACTAAATGTGAAAGAACAGGCAGACAACAAATTTATGCAGCAAGAAAACTCTAGAGGGCGGCTGCCGTGGCTCAGCAGGCAGAGCTCCGACCTGCCATGCTGGAGGTCTGGAGTTCGATCCCTGGTGCCTCCTGCCCATATGCAAATTAAAAAAAAAAGAAAGAAAAGAAAACTCTAGATAAAAGAAGTGAAAACAACCTCCAGAATGAGCTAATTAAGGTAATTAAATGCCTAGACACCAGCAAAAAATAACAAATCACACTAGGAAAATTGAAGCTATGGCCCAGTCAAAGGAACAAACCAACAATTCAAATGAAATACAGGAGTTGAAACAATTAATTAAAAATATATGAACAGACATGGAAAACCTAATCAAAAATCAAATCAATGAATTGAGAGAGAATATAAAGAAGGCAAGGAATGAACAAAAAGAAGAAATCAAAAGTCTGAAAAAACAAATCACAGAACTTATGGGAATGAAAGGCACAGTAGAAGAGATGAAAAAAACAATGGAAACCTATAATGTTAAATATCGAGAGGGAGAAGACAGGATTAGTGAACTGGAGGGTGGAACATCAGAAATCCAACAAGCAAAAGAAAATATAGGGAAAACATGGAAAAATATGAGCAGAGATTCAGGGAATTGAATGAAAAAAATGAAGGACATGAATATATGTGCTGTGGGTGTCCCAGAAGGAGAAGACAAGGGAAAAGGAAGGAAAAAACTACTGGTGGAAATTATCACTGAAAATTTCCCAACACTTATGAAGGACTTAAAATTACAGATCCAAGAAGTGCAGCATACCCCAAAGAGAATATATCCAAATAGATGTACTACAAGACACTTACTAATCAGAATGTCAGAGGTCAAAGAGAAGGAGAGACTCCTGAAAGCCACAAGAGAAAAGCAATCCATCACATTCAAGGGAAGGCCAATAAGACTGTATATTTCTCAGCAGAAACCATCGAGGCAAGAAGACAATGGGATGATATATTTAAATTACTAAAAGAGAAAAACTGCCAACCAAGAATTCTATATCCAGCAAAATTGCCCTCCAAAAATGAGGGAGAAATGAAAACATTTTCAGACAAAAAATCACTGAGATAATTTGTGACCAAGAAACTGGCTCTGCATGAAATACTAAAGGGACCACTAAAGGCAGATATGAAAAGACAGGAGAGAGAGGTGTGGAGAAGAGTGTAGAAAGGAAGACTATCAGTAAAAGAAAAAAGAAGAAAAATTAGATATGACATATAAAATCCAAAAGGCAGAATGGTAGAAGAAAGTACTACCTGTACAGTAATAACACTAAATGTTAATGGATTAAACTCCCCAATCAAAGGACATAGAATTGCAGAATAGATTAAAAAGCAGGACTCATGTATATGCTGTCTACAGGAAACACATCTTAGATCCAAGGATAAACATAGGATGAAAGTGAAAGGTTGGGAAAAGATATTTCATAACAATCAGAAAAGAGCAGGAGTAGCTATACTAATATCCAACAAATTAGACTTCAAATGTAAAACAGTTAAAAGAGACAAAGAAGGACAATATGTATTAATAAAAGGAAAAATTCAACAAGAAGACATAATAATCATGAATATTTATGCACCAAGCCAGAATGCTCCAAAATACATGAGGAAAACACTGAAAAGAGACACAACTACCATAATAGTTGGAGACTTCAATTCACCACTTTCATCAATGGACAGAACATCTAGACAGAATATCAATAAAGAAACAGAGAATTTGAATAATACAATAAATGAGCTAGACTTAACAGACATTTATAGAACATTACACCCCATAACAGCAGGATACACCTTTTTCTCAAGTGCTCATGGATCATTCTCGAGGATAGACCAGTGCTGGGTCAAAAAGCAAGTCTGAATGAATTTAAAAAGATTGAAGTTATACAAAACACTTTCTCAGATCATAAAGGAATGAAGTAGGAAATCAATAATAAGCAGAGTGCCAGAAAATTCACATATATGTGGAGGCTCAACAACACACTCTTAAACAACCAGTGGGTCAAGGAAGAAATTACAAGAGAAATCAGTAAATATCTCAAGGCCAATGAAAATGAAAACACAACATATCAAAACATTGGGATGCAGCAAAAGCAGTGCTAAGAGGGAAATTTATTGCCCTAAATGCCTATATCAAAAAAGAAGAAAGGGCAAAAATCGAGGAATTAACTGTCCACTTGGAAGAAGTAGAGAAACAACAGCAAACTAACCCCAAAGCAAGCAAAAGGAAAGAAATAATGAAGATTAGAGCAGAAATAAATGAAAGTGAGAACATGAAAACAATTGAGAAAATCAACAAAACCAGAAACTGGTTTTATGAGAGAATCAATAAGATTGATGGACCTTTAACAAGATTGAAAAAAGGAGGAAGAAGAGAGAGGATGCAAATAAATAAGATCAGAAATGGAAGAGGAGACATAACCACTGACCCCACAGAAATAAAGGAAGTAATGCCAGGATACTATGAACAACTTTATGCTAATAAATAGAACAATGTAGATGAAATGGACAACTTCCTAGAAAGGCATGAACAACCAACTTCGACGTGAGAAGAGATAGATGATCT